>JACEEZ010001144.1:6238-11238 GCA_016584305.1 Chionoecetes opilio | reverse complement strand
TTACGTCTCAGGTACAGCACCCGTCAGGGTGGCCTGGTCGGTAGAGCGCTCGGCTCGCGTGTAGCGTCCCTGCATTCGGTCAGCGGTTCGAGCCCACCAAGTTCGTCCTGGCGTGGTGGCATTTTGTATAGTTAATAACCTTGTAGTTGGTACTTGCAAAGTGTCTAGATAGGATCAAAGTATCTTATATCTTATCTCAGGTACAGCCGGAAGCGCACGGTGATGTTTGGTTACGTAGCCTTAACCGTGCTGGGTCTTGTGTCTGCCTGGCTCCCCCTCCTCTCACTCATCTTCGTGGCTCGCTTCTGCTTGGGGGCTCTTACGGCCTTCTGCAGCTACTCTTCCTTCATCCTCTGTGAGTTTCCTTTATCCTTTATGCCAAAGCTTATTCATTGAAAATTATTAGACATTCTGATAACAGGTATTTTTCAGTTTATTTATTTATTAATTCTTTCACATTAAGTTGAACGTGCCTCCAACTCTGCTAATTTGTATTGTTTTCCTTCCCCTCCCAACCCTATCACTTTTCATCCGTGTCTAATGCTTCCTTACACTAATATCCTTCACTCTGTAATGTGTCGCAGTGATGGAGGTGTTGGAGCCTAAATGGAGAACATTCGCTGCTTTCGGCATCAACACCGTCTGGGGGGTTACTGTTATGCTGTACGGTGGTTTAGGTTACTTGATAAGGGACTGGAGGATCCTGCAGACGGCGGCGACCCTTCCTGGACTGCTCATCCTTCCCGCTCTGTGGTAAGTCATCTGGAGAAAAAGTTAAATGGGGTAAAATGCCTAGGTCACATGCGGGTATGATGATATCATCTTATTTATGTAAGGGTTTTTTATAATTTTGTGTTTCGAATAGTACTAGTTGTTGTTGTTGTGGTAAAAACGATTGCAAAAGTGAGTATGTAATAGATATAGACACGTAACTTTTGAACGCCAGTAACTTTTGAACGCCAGAAGGTCGAGTCTTGAGTCCGCTGTGTGTCCCCCGCGGCAGGGTGATCGACGAGTCCCCGCTGTGGCTCATCGTAAACGGACGGCTCCAGGAAGCCCTCCAGGTGTTCGGCAAAATGGCTCCCGCGCACGCTTGCTCCATCCTGGGCAGAGATGAAGAAGCTGGTGGGACAGGATGCAGATACCCAGAATACTATCCCGAAACTCCTCTATGGGTCCTTTAAGTTTTGTTGCGACGTTGTGTTCTTCTGAAGTGATGTCTAATATGGAATCTTCTATTGTTTCCGTTCCTTGGGATAAAGAAAAAAACCAAATAAATGTTAGTCTAGTATCAAGGATGCAACAATTTCGATTTTTTTTTGGCGGCATATCATACTTTCTTTGTTTTCTTTTCAATATCAATAACTTTTTTTCTCACTTCGTACACTCTGCAAACGCAGGTACGAACCATCACGCTTACCATCTCTTTATTACACAGTGGGGCAATGGTGTTACTAACGGTATGTCTTCAGTCTCATGTTGCCAGCATAAAGAAAGACACCTACGTCTATATCATGACTAACTTTGAGCGGTCTTATGGGGCTCTACCTATATCTTCTCTGGTTTCATCGTCCAATACTTCGGGAGGAAATCGAGTCTTTTTTTTTCTTTCCTTATTACCACTGTGGTTCTTTTCGCTGTAGCCTTCACCCCTGCTGGTTAGTGTACAGGCGGTATTACACGGGGATGATTTTGCTCATTGAGCAGACTTTCGCTGAGCAACTCTCACTGAGCTCCTCAGGGAAATGATCACCCGGTGATGCTAGTTTCGATGCGTAATCTTGTCCAGAACAATAACAAAGTGGCTTGCGGTGATGCTACACTCCACAATGCAGTCCAGAAGCAGGTGTGGAGTAAGCCTTGCCTTCGGCTCCCACAGTTTTTGTTACCAGCTGCTTTATTAGTTCTGTATATTTGTATATCAAAGTATATTCGTAAACAATAATTTTCAGGGAACGTATTATTCGAAGTATACATAGAGAATAATTATTTTATGTCAGGAATATTATGTTTTGATTTACTTATATATATATTTATAGATATATATATGTATATATATATATATAGTATACTATAATATTATATATGTGATATATTATATATATATATTGTATATATATATCATATATATATATATATAGTATATATATATATATATATATATATATATATATATATATATATATATATATATATATATATATATATATATATATATATATATATATATATATTTATATTTCAGTTTTTATAGAGTTTTGGAACAAAATACGTTTACAATATATAATAATATCGGTTTAGATTTATAACATGCATAACTTTGTTCAATGAGTAGAAAAGCTGAGCAGAAAGATCTTCTGAGTAGTTTCCCGTTTGCTCATGGAAACAGGATTCCTTTGAGTAAAATGCTCACGAAAGTCTGCTCAATGAGCAAAATCGTCCCCGTGTATAATACCAACTTAATAGTAGTATAGTGGTAGCTGTTATTGTTGTTGTTGCATTCTCTGTTTCCCACGCTCATCACCTCCCTCCCTCCCCCTCTGCAGAATACAGTACCACCTTGTTAGCCTTGGCCATGGTGGGGAAGATGGCCATCACAGCAAGTTTCCAGATGATTATATTCTTCTCAGGCGAACTCTTCCCGACGGAGGTGCGAAGTCGAGGGGTCAGCACCGCCGTCATGCTGTCCCGTCTAGGCAGTATGGGGGCGCCCTTCATCACGGATCTGGTGGTGAGTTCTTAGAGCTCCTGAAGAAGGATAACTGGAGTAACGGGTTCATTTTGTCATCTTACTACATGAGATATCAGTAATGTTTTTTTGGTAGTAGAAACAAAATATTTGGTTTGGTTATTTACTTCTATTCTCCTCCTCCTCCTCCTTCTGCGTAGGGTTCCATGTATCCTTGGGCGCCCTTTGTCATCTTCGGGTCATGCGCCTTGCTGGCAGGGGCGGGAACCTTCCTGCTGCCGGAGACTCGAGGCCAGGTCCTGCCTGACACTGTGGCCCATCTGGAGGCGCGGGAGAGGTGTGTTACTGGTTTTTTTCTCGCTCTCTCGCTCTCTCTCTTTCTCTCTCTCAATCTACATTATATCGCATGCCTTTTCTACCTTTTTCCTTTTTTGTTATCAAGAGGATGGAATGTTTTCTCTCTGCTTATTTATCTTATTATTCTGCAATTGAAATACTATTAGTGAACCATTTTTTTAAAAATATATCTCAGACCGTGCAATAAAAAAGTTTACCCTTAATACAATAATATATAACTTACATTTCTAGGTAACATTGATTTACGTAACGATCATTCTCTCTCTCTCTCTCTCTCTCTCTCTCTCTCTCTCCTCCCTCTCTCTCTCTCTCTCTCCTCCTCTCTCTCTCTCCTCTCTCTCTCTCTCTCTCTCTCTCTCTCTCTCCTCTCTCTACTCTCTCTCTCTCTCTCTCTCTCTCTCCTCTCTCTCTCTCTCTTCTCTCCTCTCTTCCTCATCTCCTATCCTCCTGTCTCATCTGACTACTCTCTCTGCACTCTCTCTCTCTATTCTCTCTCTTTCTCTTCTGCTCTTCTTCTCTCTCTTGCTCTCTCTCTCAGCAAAGTAACACGACCTAGCCAGTCAAGTGTGATACATCTGGATGATCGATGACTGAAACTGATAATAACTGTCATCTATTTCTTGAGTATTTGATTGTGAGAAGGCGTCAGATCTTCTTTCTTAAATGGGTGTGAACCTGGCACTCAACAGTAAGTCAGCGACGTCACAAGATCTACGCCGGTGGGTGACGACCAATTATGAGGGATGGCAGGATGGTCAGTGAAACATTGCATCAAACTTGGTCATCAGAGTGACTCGTCTCGACGTAGAATATATGTAGATCCTAAAACTAACCCACTTCAGTGTCCACAATGTTTATAACACACGGTATAATGTGAGCGAGCTGCAGAGATAGCGTTCACAAATTTGCTTGTGACAATACAAATTTTAGGTGCGAAAAGTAGTTGGAACAGGATCGAGTCGAGGTCGCCTGCACTGCAAGAGCGCCTGTGTTTAGTGCGGGCTCGTGCAGACGGTAGGTACCGTTTATCGAATATTGTCTATAAACAACAACTACGAACATTATTCGGATTTACAACGATGCAAGAACGTTTATGACAACTTGGCTTTGATGTAATGTCGTAAAGCTGATTTATGAATATATTGAAGCGTGTGATTAAATATATGTGTAAATACTAAGATTTTAGGTTTATGAATATTGTGTAGGGTCGGACTACAGGTTTTCTTGATAAATGATATGATGATTTATATTTCATTTAATATTAGTTTACTGTTTTTTTCGTACTGTAGTTTTGTATGCTTAATGTCGAATTTTGTTTGATACAGTTCTTACTTTTTACTGGTACGTTTTTTCCCTTACAGTACTTCTAATATCATTTTCATGTGTTTAGTTTTGTTATATTTTCTATATACTGATTATACTACTAAGTCTATTCACTAAGCTGGATTCTTGGGAGCTGCTCGCTGCTAGCAGTTGTAAGACGTTCGCTGAGGTGATAGACTCCTGGGTGGCGATGTGGTGGTATTGCCTCGCCGCAACCCAAACCTTGCGTGCCTCAAAATATTCATATATTTGGCTTCTCTTTTCACAAGTAGACCTATTTTGTTGCATCAGTAACAGCAGGATGTTCAACAAACACACGCCATCATAATCAATAGGGTAAACATAAGTCAGAGACTATCACAAGATAGGCAACTTTTAGTTTTCAGTGCATGAAATGTTGTACTCCTACCCGAATACACTACCAGATAATTTATGAATGGCTACATCGTGTTCATAATACATTGCTTATATAGAGCATAAAAAAACAGTAAGACTCACAATATTAAGATAATGAAGAAGTAAAAGAGTGTATAACATTTTCTGCTATTTGCTTCAATCGCTTAACCCATAAGATTTGGTCACATTCATTTCACGAACTGTTCAAAATCTAACTTTTCCGCTTCTGTTATGT
>JACEEZ010001143.1:0-18475 GCA_016584305.1 Chionoecetes opilio | reverse complement strand
TTTGCGCTCATCCAAGAGTTCAACGGATCCCTCACAAAGGGATGAGGAGCAGCTTCAGTTCCCCCTTTCAAGTGGTGGCGGACCACCGGAAGGCCTTCCCGGACCCGCGGAAGCGCACCCTGGCCCACACCAGGCCACAGTGAGGAGCCGGCAAGCACGATACCCCCGCCTTCGAGCGGCTAATACCTCAACTGAGGGGGGACCTGGAGCCAGGGCCAGGGTAAAATTTGGAGGAGGCGTGTGCAACATCTTTTCGTGAACCGATTCGGCTGAAAATTTACTCACATAGTATTTTCATAACATAGAACATATATCCGGGTTAGGAACATAAAGTTTCTCAAAATTAAATTTTACATACATACTAAGGACCACCCTAATATATATATATATTTATAAGCTTTTACCTGTGTTTCTGTATTCATGGATTAAATACCAGCAGTGATGTGAACTTTTCAAAGGCATTAAATGACACAAATATACATGCAAAGTTGCCAACACCCTCCTCCTGACCTCGCCTCCTTGGAGACTAGCAGAGGGAAAAGACCTTCACCTCCGTTTCCTTACTTCTCTCCTACCATCCTTTCCTCTAATTCATCCCTTGATTGCGACAGACAGGTAGGAGCCACCAACAAATCAAGGTTAAAAAGAAAAGAAAAATGTTGTCTTCAAGAAATGTGATGTCCAACAGTGAAGTACACTTTAATCTTCCTTTTCATCATCGGCGACAGTTTCATAAACCCAACCAGCTGGCTGGCGGTCGCTTTCTCCCGCGGAATATTCGGTAATAATGGACAATGACTTCGCGGTCGTTTTCAGAGACACCGACTAATTTTTCCTGGCCTAAAATATGTGCTTTTTCTAATGGAGATAGTTTTATTTTCCGGAAACCCATATTAAAAAAAATATGTATATATTTCATCAGCGAATTTTATGGTCGGCGTTTCCATTAACAACACTGTACCTCTGTATCTCTTTGTAGGTTTTAATGAAACCTAACCTAACCTTAACCACTAAGTATACCGAATCTAACCTTAACCATGCATAAAATTCGGTGATGAAATATTTTAGAATTTTTTTTTTTTAATGGGTTTCCGGAAACTAAAACTATCTCCATTAGAAAAAGAACCTATTTTTGGCCAGGAAAAATTAGTCGGTGTCTCTGAAAATGACCGCGAAGTTCTCGTCATTATAACCGAATAGGTTATTTACCTGTCTTCCCCAAAGGCATCCTATGCACTTACTTCTTATTGGTGTCTCAGCAGTGTCAGGCACTTCTGCTTCGAGTGTTGGTGTCGCAGCAGTGTCAGGCACTTCTGCTTCTACAACAGGAGCCGTGTCAGGACCAGCAGCTGTACAAGGAAAGATATATCTTAGCAAAGAAGAAAGTCCAACACTGTGACACGTAGTTTTTCATTATATATACGACGATAGTAATATCACTGCATTATCTCCTTATCCTACAACAGCGGTATTACTACTGCAATGCTCGTAGTGCAGTTGCACGTCTGCATGCACGTAACTCCTATAGTTTTTGCAGTTTCCACCTCATATCTCACTCGGCGCTGGCATTTGATCCGTTGTTTACAAACATTGTTCCCGCGCTGTTGTTGTCGTTGTTGGCAAACCAACTCCTCGAGTCGGTGCGCGGGAGAAACACACAGAAATTTTCTGTACGGCGTACAAAAGCATACAATACCGTACAATATCGTACAGAATGGCCTAGTGAACGCAGCCCTGAGCGTGCAGGGCAAGAGGCAACAAGAAGAAGAAGAGGCGGACAACAACAACAAGGGTCTGGCAACGCATCTGCAGCCTTGTTTTAGCGTGAAAATACGTCAAAATATACAACGACTTGATAGACGAGGTGAGTGAGAGTGTGCAGGAGGATGTGCAGCGTGTGTGTGGGGAGGGTGAGAGGTGGAAATAGCCAGCTCTCGTGCGTGTGATTTTGATGTCCGATTCACCGGGTCGACTGAAATGTACCAAAAACCGGTTTTTGGTATACCTGATACCAAAAACCTTCTTGGTCCATACCAAAAACCAATTAATTGTTGAATGAGCAAAGATTTTTTATTTCATAATCGTCGCATGTATCAATCTAGTGTAGATCTGTTTATATATAAAGCGTGAATCAAAACTACACGTATATTATTCGTGTATTTGCCATTTTGCCATTTGGTTAGATTTAGAGGGTCTTCCTCACAGCTGTGGTGGTCCACCGCTGCTGCCAGTCCGAGAGTCTACTTTCAGGAGAGCCATCTGGTTGGCACAGAGTTTGAAGCTGCCCTGCAACAAGCCGTGTAGCCTGGTACGGGAGGCTCATCTGGCAGTGTTTGCAGGAAGTTGTCCAGTTCTTTTTTAAATCTGGTGACTGAGCAGCCTGTGGTGTCTCTGACGTATTTAGGGAGTACGTTAAAGAGTCTAGGGCCACTGTGTGAAAGACTGGAGGCAAGGAGACTCTTGATTCTCCCTGGGGTTGTAGAAGAGAGAGCCCTTCTTTCGCATGAGCGACCAGTGCGCTCATTGTCTTTGCCTCAGTAGATTGGGGGTGGGATCAGGCACTTGCTTCTCCAATATCTTCCACACATATATGGTCCCGTATCTCTCTCTCCTTCTCTGTTGGGAGTATAGCCCAGCTTTTGCAGTCGCTGCCAGTAGTTTAGGCCCTTCATGCCTTTTATTGTCCTGGTGAAGGCCCTCTGTACTGACTCAAGCTCTGTATGTCACCTTTTTGTGGGGTGACCAGAGCTGGCTGCAGTAATCGAGTACTGGCTGTACAAGGGCTTTCCATAGTGTCAGCATGACTTCTTGTTCCCTTGACTTGAAGGTTCGGTGGACCCAGCCGACCATCCGCCTGGCTTTGCTGGCTGTTTCCTTGATGTGCTGCTGGAAGGTGGCGTCGTCGTTCATGTGCACACCAAGACACTTGACGACATGACTTGCTGAGATTTTTGCTGTCCCCCTGTATATATGTTGGTGGAGTCTTTTAACTCAGTATTGGGTCCTAGTCTCAGTAATTCAAATTTCTCCTCATTAAATTTCATTATTACTTTCGGCCCATTTGAAAATCTCCTGTATGTTGCCTGCAGTTGTAAAGCGTCGCTTTCCTCACTAATCCTGTGGCTGATGGTGGTATCATCGGCAAAGGATGACAGAAAGGAGCCGTTGACCACTTCCTCGATGTCAGCCATCAGGACCAGGAAGAGCACAGGGCCGAGGACTGAGCCCTGGGGGACACCACTGGCGACTTCTTCTTGCTGCGATTTGTAGCCATCAACAGCGACTGCCTGTTTCTGTGTGTAAGGAAGCTGTGCAACCACACACCCAGCTTCCCTGTTATTCCCATGGCCTTCATCTTGTGGAGGAGGATGCCGTGATCAACTCGGTCGAAGGCCTTGGCAAAATCCAGGTACACGACGTCCACATTTTCTCCTTCAGCAAGTCCTTGGAGCAGCCACTCATAGGGGCCAGCAGGTTGGAGAGACACGACCTTCCTTTGCGAAAGCCATGCTGGGAAACTGCTCATGAGGTCATTGTCTTCCAAGTAGAGATGATTGCATCCCTAATTACTTTCTCAAATATTTTTACCATGTGGGAGGTGAGGGCCACAGGTCTGTAATTTTTTGCTTGGCTTCTGTCTCCCCCTTTGTGTATTGGAGAGATCACTGCCTCCTTTAACATGGTTGGGATGATGCCGGTGTCCAGAGAGCAGCGCCAAGATCTTATAGAGGGGGGTTTGCCAGTGCCTCTTTGCATTTCAGCAGAAGGATGGACGGCACACCATCAGGTCCAGCAGCAGAGTTCATCTTCAGTTCGCTGATGGCTTTCTGTAGGTCAGCTGTGGTGAAAGTGATGTTGGAGAGGTTGTGGTGGTGTTGGCTGTGATCCTCAAAGAACTTGCTGGGGTCACGCACAATCTTCGTAGTTTTAGCTTCGAGAACACTTTGTATATTGCTGGGATAAGATATGGCATGTTTTGGGGATTTTTTGACATTTCCCCATTTTCTGCTTGTAGTGGCCCAACTCTAACTTGTGTTTTGGAAAACTTTTTGCAGTACTTGAAGAAGAACTTAGGGTTGACCTTTATGTTTTCCACAGCACTGATTTCTTCCCAGGGCTCGCTGCTTTTCATGAGATTCTTTGATTTTATTCTCAACAGCAGAGACTTTGGCTTGAAGCGAGCTCTTCTGTTTGTCATTGATGTTTTAAGTATGCGCTGAGTTAATTTTGCCCGTCTCTTCATCAGTATTTTCCGTTCCTTTGGGATGTGGCTTTTTCTGGAAGCTTGCCGTTTCTTCAATGGGACATTGCCTTCACACGCCCTTAAGATGGTGGTGAGTAGGCTGTTCAGCATATCCTCGGGGTCACCGTCATGAAGCACGGCCTCCCAGTCAGTGCCCCTAAGCTGTGCATTTATGAGCTCCCAGTTGACTTGGCTGCTAAAAAAATTGAGACTGGAGAATGGGTTCTTCTCTGCTGGAACTGGTCACTCAGGAGGTAGTGTTGATTTTGGTAGTTTGGTGTGTATCTGAGGAGATTGTGGTCAGAAAAAATAGTTTTTTCAGCAGAGATGTTATTAACTGACATCACAGTTGTTAGTGAAGAGCAGGTCGAGAATGTTTTTGCCCCTGGTTGGTTCAGTTATTACTTGAATAAGGAATGTGGAGTTTGCTAGGTAGGTGTAGGGAGGTTTTTGGCATGACTTGTGGGTTTTTTGGCTTGGGCGTTATGAAATACAGAAAAAAACACAACTCATGTCATAGAGTTCAATCTAGATCTACTTCTATTTTTTATTATAAAAAATATTTCGGAAGCAATATCTCATAATCATGAATGCTGACAAATGTACAAATAAGCCAAATAAACAATACAGTAAGACATACAGAATGTTGCACACTATATTTGAATCAGGAATTGCTATCAAACTATAGAACACAGTTGATGATTGTAAATTAATTTTGGACATGCACGTGACTCATGCAGCATATGCGTCGTTCATAATATTGCCGTTATTTAGTGAACGCCTGCCAAAAACCTGGCTGTGCTACCAAAAACTCACATAATATCCTTTCCCTTCAAATTCATCGCTAATAATGAAGTCCTAGACAAAACCTGAAGATCCAATATGCAAATATATATTTTAAAAACTGGATATCACCACTAAAAAAGGGTTTTTTGGTATCAGGTATACCAAAAACCGGTTTTTGGTATATTTCGGGTGACCGGATTCACCAAGGGTATTGTTTTTTGTTTTTGTTTTGTTGAGAGGATAATGCCTCAGAGCCGTAGTGATCTACCTCTGCAGGTTAGTGTGGCGAAGCCACCACCCCGGGAGGGGGGTCACAAACCCCCAGCTAACACCCGGTACCCATTCACTGCTGGGTGGACAGGGCTCAGGTTTTAAGAAAGACCACCCATCTATCTTCGCTCCGCCCGGGGATTGAACCCAGGACTTCTCGGTTGTGAGCCGAGCGTGCTAACCACTACACTACGGAGTACGGAGTACGGGTAGGTTGATTCACCACCTTTACCTTTGATACCTTTGAAGAATCTTGCCCGTTATCGGCCGGAGTTGAGGTGGGCCTCCACTCATTCCAGGTGTAGCATGTAGCTCCTGTTCCTTGCTCCAGGACCACTGAAGGCAGAGTGTTGTCATTGGAGCCGAAACAAGTCACTCCGGCCCTAGTTCTTCCGGCCTGGTCACTCCGGCCTCTCAGAGGTTCAACCCAAGTCACTGCGGCCTCCAGAGCTGAGTGTACGTGTCTGTGTGTTCGAGCCATGAAGTTTTTTGCATGTTTTTTTTTTTACTTGGACGCATATTCTATTTTTATACAGCTTTAGGTATTATTTTACGATGGCACCAAACTTCCCTACACAATTGGGAGCATGGTTTTTGTTTACCTTATTGTATTCTAAGAGACATTTTCTCTTTGAGCTTTCCGTCGCAAATCAATAGTTTCGGAAATATAGAACATTTTAGGTGGGGGGAGGAATATGTCTCCTTGTTTACAAAATGCCTCCTCTTCCTCTTCTTGTGACCTGTATCGCTTTTGTTTCGGAGGCGCACCCGTGGCTACCTTACCTAACCTTACCTTACCTAACCTAACCTGAACCTGAACCTTAGCTTACCTTACCTAACCTAACCTAACCTAACCTAACCTAACCTAACCTTTAACCTCCTAACTGGGTCCAATAATAAAAAAGTTTAATAGAATACCAAACAAAAGCGATGCAGGTCACAAGAAGAGGAAGAGGGAGGCATTTTGTAAACAAGGAGACATATTCATCCTCCCACCTAAAGTGTTCTATATCTCCGAAACTATGATTTGCGACGGAAAGCTCAAGTAGAAAATGTCTCTTAGAATACAATAAGGTAAACAAAAACACATGCTCCCAATTGTGTAGGGAAGTTTGGTGCCATCGTAAAATAATACCGATAAACATATAGTCGCCACCTGCACTAATGTCGCCAGGCGCCATATATACGAATTATAGCATCACTACTGATTTGTATGTGCCACTGAAGATGAAACACAGTAGTTTATATCATGACTGTATAATCTACCCTGTTTCAGTGTTGTTTTATGCTTTGTATCTGCAAGTATACACAGTTTCAAATTTCGCTACTCCTTTTTCTTCGCCAAAGCATTTGATAAAGCGACCACGGGATTCTTTCCCGCAAGATAAAAGAGCTCGGGATAAGTGGCAAGCTCGGAGAATGGCTACATAGCTTCCTTTCCGACAAGAGAACAACGACTATTTGTCGAAGGGGAGCTATCAGATGCCAGCAATGTTGTCAGCAGTGTCCCTCAGGGCTCGGTCTAGGCCCCCTGCTCTTCCTCATTATGATAGGGGATATAGATCAAGATCTGGCACACTCAACCGCTACATCCTTTGCCGACGAACCAAGATTAACAAAAGAAAATTTGTACACCCAGATACTCAGCTACTCCAACAAGACTTAGATAAAAATCTTAGAGTGGGCAGATAGGAATAATATGGTCCTAAATGGAGAAAAGTTGAGTTGTTAGGTATGGAAACAGAATTGATATCAAAAACCTCAACAAAATACCATTGCGGCCAACAGGAAATAGTAGCCAAAGATGGGGTTAAGATTTGGGTGTAAACAAGAACAATGATGCTACCTTTTCTGACCATATCATATCAATCAATCATTGGGGGCATACGCCGGGGGGCGCACGCTGGGGGGCGCGTTGCCTCGCCCACCCTACGACGCCACTCCCGGTGGTCACCACGCGCGAGTTCCCATGCAGGCTCCTTTCCCATACCAAGCAGCTCTCGACAAGAAACATCAACTTGCCCCAGCCACGAGCTTTGTGGACGCCCCCTTGGCCTCCTCCACGCCGAATTGTCTCTACAGATACAACCCGATGGGAAGGATCGGTTTCAGGGTAGCGTGCCACATGCCCATATAGCCGAAGTTGGCGGGACGGACTATGTAGGTAATAGGCCTCGATTCAGTCTCACGGTGCAATCGCTGATTTGACACGTAATCATCCCAGCGATACCCCATGATTCTACGAAGACACTTATTACCAAAGGCATTGATTCGTCTCTTCAAGTCACTATTTAGTGTCCATGTCTCACAACCATAGTAAAGACAGGGATCACAAGCGACTTGAAGATCCGGATCTTTGTCCTTCTGCACAGGTACCGACAACGCCAAATACTCCCGCTGAGCGAGTCCATAACACCGTGGGCTATGCCAATCCGCCGTAAGACTTCTTGACGTGACCCGCCGTCATTATGGACTGCGCTACCAAGGTATGTAAAACTTTCCAAGATCTCAATGTCCTCGCCACACGCATGAACAGACTGTACTGCTTCATCTAGTAAGTCTCCAAAAACCTGGACCTTGGTCTTGAGCCAGGAGACCTCAAGTCCCAAAGGCTTTGCCTCCTCGTGCAGCGCCTCGAGAGCCATCACCAGGACCTCCAGCGACTTAGCAAAGATTACTGCATCATCAGCAAAAACAAGATCAGTGATCTTGGTGTTGCCGACGGATGCTCCACAATCACTTTGATCTACAACCTTGTCCAATACCCAGTCCATACAAGCGTTGAAAAGTGATGGGGCAAGGACGCACCCTTGCCTCACTCCTGTATTCACAGGAAAGAAGCTGGATACACCTGCCCCACACTTCACAGCACTCTCAGTCCCAGAATACAGACCAGTTATCAAACCAATAGTCCTTGCAGGAATCCCTCGAAGTCGCAGAAGATCCCAGAGTGACTCACCATGCACTGAGTCGAACGCCTTCTTGAGATCAACATAGGCTGCAAGCATCCTCTGTCGAAACTCACGTCGGCATTCCACCAGGACACGAAGCGCTAGGATACGGTTCGTTGTTGACTTACCAGGCGTGAACCCAGACTGCTGAGGTCTCTGATGCTTCACCAGATGACTGCGAATCCGTGTCAGCAATAGATGGGCAATAGGGTGTCCCAAAATGCAAAAGTTTTGAAATGTTGCACACTCGTGTGTTATTTCGGTTCTCTCATAGTAAAACAGTATTGCGTTGAAATTTTAGGCGAATTGAGTAATATTTAGGGGTCCCGACAAAGTGAACATTTAGGTGACGTGACTCGAATTTCAGGATTTTTCTAAATTTCCACTTTTTTTTCTCCCTCAGGTTATCAACATGGCAACAAGAGCCGCTAGTAATCTTTGGCTGATCGACAAGGCTCCAATCGATGAAATCACCGGAGCCGGCTACCATCGAAGGAGCAGGTCCCCTCCGCTACTACCACCACACGGGAGATGGGGAAGACGGCTAGCGGGAGCAGGAAGGGGGTGGTGGAGGAGGTTCCCCCCTTTTTGGTTTGCACGCCGGGGATTCCGACAACTACAGTAATACACGCCGGCACGAAGCTGTCAAAGCTGGTAAAGGCGTACAATGACCTCAAGAAGATCAAGAACAAAGACAGGCCGAAACATCGTATGGATGAGGAGATTTTCAAAGGAGACCTCCAAGAAGTCTTCGACCTCGCACACTCCTCCTCTCTCCAATGGGCAGACGTGAAGGACGAGGACAAGGAGTTCCTAGGGAGTCAGAGAGAAGACAGAGGGGAATCATCCAGGGCTGGAATTGATCTCGTGACAGCAAAAAAGGTGGAGAAGCAGGTCGAGCGCGGAACTCGACTCAAGCGGCTCCGGGGAACGTGAAGCAGGGGACATTGCCAGGCGACTGAAGGGCGGAAATCCCAAGCCAAAGCAGTAGCAGCAGCAGCGGGTCCTGTGTCGACGACGTCATCACCGGCTCGTGGATCCCGAAGCCAGAGGAAAAAACTCAAACAGTCGCCATCGATCTCGTGAAGGATTTTAAAACCTCATTTCAACTTGGGATCGAGGAGAAGTTGTCGGTGTGGCAAGCAACGTAAAACGTTCGCAGCTACCGCTCAAGTTCTTGGAAGGACATTGGGAGTATGGCGGTCTCGAAGAGCACGGTCCATCGAGCACGAATTGCGGGGAGGAGGGGAAAGTCCCGAGAAGATCGTGGAACTGCGGAACCAGGAGATACTGAGAGGTTGTCCTGCATTGGGAGGGAAAAAAACTCTTCCCGTCCCTCTCTGGCGATAGGGAGGACCGCATCGCCGTCCTCCTCACAGGGGAAGATGACGCCGAGTTCCTTCTTGGGGTCACGGCAAGCTCGGATTTGACTGGCGAAACGTGGCTGCAGTGGTCTTGAAGGAGGTGGACAAAGCGGGCGTTCAGGGACAAGATCATCGCCTTCTGTTTCGACACCACGGCTTCGGAACACTGGCATGGTGCAAGGTGCTTGCATGCAGATTGAGCAAGAACTCGGACGAAGCTTGCTTTGGTTGGCTCCCGCCATCATGTCCCCGAGGTGATCCTCAAGGATGTCTTCGAAGCCAGCCTCAGCTCTTCCTCTGGTCTTGACATTGGAATCTTAAACGACCCCGTGATCGATGGTCCTTCGTGGATTCCTCGCAGAGAGAGACGGTGGAAAATCGGAGGACCTCGTAGAGTTCTTCGCACCAATGACACTGCCAGCAAGCTGAAGGACGACGCATTGGCCCTTTCCCGAAGGGCTCTGATGTCGAAGAACCATCCCAGGGAGGACTATGAAGAACTTCTCCGTCTCTCCTACCTGTTCCTCGGTGGTGAAGGTCCAGCCAAACCATTCTGCCCCTCCTGGAGCTCTCCATCAAGCCCGGTGGATGGCCCAAAGGGCCCTCTACTTGCCTCAAGCTTAGATGCTGAAATCCCAGCTGTCGCTGACTGGTCGAGGGGAAGCCCGGAGTGGAACAGTGGCCCTCTTCGTTGCTCTGGTGTACTGCAAGCAATGGGATGAGGCCCCCGATCTCTGTGAAAGCTCCGTTTAACGACGTGCTCTTCCCCGAGATCCCAAGAAAATACCCTGACCAAACCCGTTTCCAAGGCAGCAGAAAACAAACCCTGTGACGCCACCTGTGGTACGTTTTCCCAGGGGAAAAAGCGGGACTGGCCTTCTCGACTCAAGGATTGTGTGGAGGAGAAAAAAGCAGATGGTCAAGGCATTGGACAAGCCCGCCTCGAAGAAGGAACTCAAGCGATTGGAGGGAAAAAAGATGGGCTATGTCTTCCTCCCTCTCGTCCTCGTCACTTCGAAGACACGGTCCTTCTTTTAGAAACTCGACCGGACGAGGGCTCCTGGCAAAGGACCCGGCATTGTGGGAGGAGGACGACCGATTCAAGGACGCTCGGGGGAAAAGGGCACTTGGCCTCCGAGTGGTCAACGATGCCGCGAAGCAGGGCATCGCCCTATTCCCGCGCTACCTGGGGTCCACGAAGTCGGCCGCACAGGAGAAGTATTCCTCCAGTTAGTCCACCACCATCGGAAACTTGTGGGGCGGGGAAAAGAAGGAGGACCTTCAAAAGAAGGCTTTCTGAATGGAAACAATGAAAATGTCTGTTTTGGGTTTTCCCTTTTAAGTTTCTTTCTTAAAATGTGGGATGTTTTGGGTTTTTTCTTTGTTTTGAAGGTTATTAGAAAATTGTCAGTTGTCGCGGACCCCTAAATATTCTCCCAATTTCATCTAATTTCACAGGAACTCTTCTTATGCATGTGTGAACAGAAGTAAAACACGAGCAGTGAAAAAAAAAATGTTTAATTTTTCCCTCTATGATCTTTGGGGCAAACCCAAAAGGGCAAGCACCTTTCCTGGTACGCTGAGCAGTGTAATACCGCGGTAATTTTTGCAGTCCTGACGGTCCCCTTTCCCTTCCAGATAGGGACGACCAGCCCCTTTTCCAGTCAGGAGGAATGGTACCTGATTGCCACACGGCAGTCAGGACAGCATGCAACCCGCGGATCAGGGCCTCACCCCCAGCTTTGAGGAGCTCCGCACTGATATTACAAACACCAGCTGCTTTCCACCCTCAACTTTGCTACAGCCTCTCTGACTTCGTCAAGAGGGGGTGCGGTTTCGTCAATAGGAGGATCGGATCCACTCCCTGTAACCAGTGGTGTGAAGCTGATAAGTTGGAGGGCCACCGTGAAAAAACTGCCCAAAGTACTCAGCCCAACGAGCCATCTGCCCATCCATGTCCGACACGAGGCACCCATCTGCTGTTCGAATAGCACTCGCCCGAGAAGGAGACTTGGAACGGAGCTTCTTCGGGGCTCGGTAGGGGGTCGGAGGTCATTAGCGTTCAAATGCCCCTCGACATCCTCAGCGAGACTCCTGACATACCTCTCCTTGCTCTCCTCCTCTCTAGCCCCGGCGTGACAGAGCCCTGTGCGGGTTTCCCGGGTTTCCCAGCCAGCCTGGCAGCGCGACTCCCCTCGATTTTCTCCAGGTCTCCGTCGAGACAAAACCAACCCTTTAACCTCGGGCGCTCCCCAAATACACCCCTTTGGCAGCCTGTAAAGTTTCACGTTTGAAGGTATCCCACAGTTTACAGGGTCCCCAAGAGCACCGAGCACATCAAACCAATTGAGACTGCCACCGCATACTCATGAGCACATGTCAAGCCCTTAAAGTTTCTCAAGATGAAACACAGTATGGTTACCTCTTGAGATTCTTTAGATTTGACATGAAGCTTAAGTGTAGCAAAACAAGTCTGTGATCTGTTCCAAAGAACTCATCACTCCGGAAAACCCCTGCAGTTCTGGAGGATCCTCCAACGAGTACTAACGAGGATGGGGTCGATCTCCTTAGTACCCCTCCGGCTTACTATACCATGTCCAGCAGTGAAGCTCTGGCTCTGATACCAAGAACCTGCAATTCTAAACCCTTCTGGATTTTGCAAAGTCAGAAGCAGAGAACTGTTGGCGTTTCTGGTACCGGAGCCATGGGGACCAACACATAACTCGTACCCATCTTTTACAGTGCCAGTAGTAGCTTTGAAGTCGCCCAAGACAATGAGTGGTCCCCAGGAGGACCATGGTCTAAAACAGAGTCGAGTTTGGCGTAGAACATTTTCCTTCTCTTCAGTTTTACGCATCTCGGTAGGAGCGTACACTGCAACAAGAGACATGAAACCCAGAGTGTGTTTCATCCACACCCGCATTATACGCTCATCAAACCGAAGTAACCCCAACAAACTGATGGCTGCAGTTTTGCGGAGATGCCTTTTAGCTACTCCCCATACACGGTGACCATTGCTCATGCTGGACCCGCAGTAGGTGTAAACCCCACTGCTAGTCTCGCCACTGCCAGGCCTCCCAGTCTCAGAGAGTCCCACTATATCCACCCTCAGCCTACTGAGCTCGCCCGATAGGAGAGGTAGTCGATGATCGTCTGAGAGGCTCAGAACGTTCCACGAGCCACACGAAGAAAAACCCCCCGCAGGTTGATCCCAGGAGTGATTCGACGGGCAGGCGCCGCTTCTGCACCGCCCCGGCCACCCCCCTAAGAAAAAGTTGGGCTAGGGGGCCTACCACTTTATTTAGAGTGCAGGATTCCCGAGGGCTTTGCCCCGCACTCGTCATAGGCAGACCCCTCCCCTGCGTCGGCATTGGAGGTGTCTGCATGGTCGGACCCCCCGGCAAAACCGGGTCGGGGGCGCTTTTACCACGCCCCGGCCTCTACCCCCTTAGAATGGGTTTGTGGCTAGATTTGGTTTTTACAGGGAGGGGTTGCAAACCCCTCCTCAAACAGTCTATGTCAGGGGTTTGGGCCTTTCTGTTACCGTGGCCAGGGGACGCAGAACCCCTGTAGGGATTAACCCAAAGGGTGCCCACTATTTTACCAATAGCTGGGGCTGGATGGCCATTGACTCAATAGTGAGTTCATCTGCCCTTAAAGATGGTCTTATTTTTTGTCCATCTGGGTGTCCAGCACACCCTCCTCACTGGTAGAACCAGTGGGGTAGCCGGTTTAGTCGCCGAAGATCCGACCATGTGACTGGTTGTACTGGGTTACATGTTACCAGTAGCAGGGGACAACCCTGACCAGACTCCATTAAATTGGCTTGTACTTAGACATGCATGGCTTAATCTTTGAGACAAGCATATCAACAACAGCAAAAGCAAGGCAGCTATCAGGCTGGATCCTGAGGACCTTCCAAACCAGGAGTGAACAGCGTATGCTGACTCTTTGGAAGTCACTGGTGCTACCACGCTTAGAATACTGCTGCCAGCTCTGGTCACCACATAAAATATCTGAAATTACTGCACTAGAAGCTCCCCAAAGAACTTTCACAAACAAGATCCACGGAGTTGAACACCTAAATTACTGGGAGAGACTCAGGACACTGCACTTGTTTTCGCTTCAGACGCAGAGAAAGATACATTGTCATTTATGTTTGGAAAATTTTGGAGAACAGGGTACCAAACACCAATGTTCAAGAAACAGTGCACCTCAGGAGAGGAAGGCTGTGCTACGTGTGCACCACCCCAGGAGCATCTCATAGAGTTAGAACTCTAACACACCACAGCTTCACCTTCAGTGCTACAAGATTATTCAATTGCATCCCAACAAAACTAAGAAACATGAGGGGTGTCTCACCCGACACCTTCAAGTACAAATTGGATGCCTGGCTGGCCAATATACCAGACCAACCGCCAACACCAGGATACACCAGCTCCAACTCAAACAGTCTCCTGCACTGGATCAAGGAGGAGAGAGAGCTGTCTGGTTACAATGGAGATCCATCTCAGCTGCGTCAATAACTAACAGAATTCTTCAAAGGTATCAAAGGTAAAGGTAGGGCGACGACGACGGCGGGAGGACACTCAGAACATAAACACTAGCTGGCGATCTTAGTGAAGGTCGCCACTCGGTTGATATTTTGGTAATTTGATCATTTATAGCCATAATATGACTCAGATGAAGACACAAAATGACAGAAGACTCTCCAGATAGCCTCTTCTAACTTTCCTAAATCATGGATGTAGAAATGTAAGTATGATCGCCACCAGACGTCTGTACATCGAAAAAAACGTTGTCCTGATTACTTTAGTGTTATCTACGGTACGTAATAAATGAATGAAGTGAAAGCCTATTACAGTACTGTTCCTTATAGCCAGCATCTAAAGTACTAGTGTTGGTGTGTGGCAGCATTGCAGAATAAACTGTCACTTTCCACCAACATAGCTTCATATTTTATTGGCTGGGGAGGTGACCAGGGGGGGTAGGCCGGAGTGACCGGGGGTGGGGGCGGAGTGACGGAGGGCCGGAGTGACTTGAAATCATTGGAAGCTACTGTAGCCTGACGTGGGTGGTTTGGTCTGGGATGTCAGCCAGCCACTTGTTCAAGGTGATGTTTGTGGGTTTGTCCGTGGTGATGCCAGTTAGGTCCCGAAGTGTCTTGGGGCACAATTGAAGAGGGGTACACCATTGTGGGAGAAGCTGTGGTGTATGAGGGTTTGCAGTCCTTTAGAGGAACGCGGGTACTCTGTACATAGCACAGCCTGCCTCTTCTAGGATTTTTGTTTTTCCCTACCTACTTTTGGAGCCAGACCCTCCAGGATTTTCCAGACATAGATTATAGACGTTTTTCTGCGGGGGAGCAAGATAAATTTCGCTTTCAAGAGAAAACAGTTTCGTTGCTCAGATTTTGCTTGCTGTTCAATCATGCTGAGAAGATGCTTTCCCGACCGGCAAGAGATTTCTTGCTGGAGCAAGAGAAATATTTTTTTGGGCAAATGTCGCGTTCGGCTGACGTGGCGGTGGTTTCTGCTTCAATAAAAGAATGACAACAGTGTACTTTCGACAAAATCAATTACATTTCTTATTTTAATGTTTTTATCATAAAAGTTTTAATCAAATAAGGGAAGGGTTGCGGCTTTTAATTAAGGATAATACAATCGTTCACAGCTTTATGTATGCTTTACATGCATTCGAAAAATTTTTTACAGCAGAACAGTGGAGTTAAAGACTGGAATGTGTGACCCGATAGAAAATCATCAACTTCACACACCTCACTCTTACCCGATTTGCTGACAAGACCATTGGATATTAAGAAACACTGAGACCACTATCAGCTTTCCCGAGGAAATTTTGCATCGCATTAGTATCATTATAACTGTAAGGTAAGTACAAGATACAAAAATCAAGGGTTAAGTAAAACAGTGCATAAACATTTTATCCCACTTGTTTGGCTATCACCTCATTGCTTGGCTACTTTTTATACATTAAATTTATAACACGCTTCCTGAATCTGCACACTTTTCTGACTATGACGGTATAGGATACGTCCCAGTGTGAAAATATCTAGAGGGTCAAAAAGTCATTTGATCTTTTTTTTGCTTACATCTCAGCCGCCGCGTCGCCATCTCATGGAGCAAGTGACGGTGAACATTTTTTGCGGGGAACAGCAAGAGAAAAGTGACCGCTTGCAAGCGAAATTTCTCTTGCTCCCCGCAGAAAACGCTATATGATGTACCTCTCTCGTCTGCGCTGCAGAGAGTAAGGCCAGCCTGTGCAGCCTCTCCCAGTAGTTGAGGTGCTGGAGACCATATATCTTGTTGGTATAGGTCCTTTGTGGTGCTTCCAGCAGGGTGATGTCCTTTATTTTGTAGGGTGACAGTTGGCAGCAGTACTCTAGCCTTGGTCTCACTAAGGACTTCCATAGCGTAAGCATGCAGGATTCCTCCCTTGTACGGAATGTTCTCAGGACCCATCCTGCTAGCTGACGCGCTGTCTGGGTGATGGTGGTGTAGTGTAGGGAGAAAGTTCCATCGCTGCTCATATACACCCCCAGGTCTTTTGTGAAGTCTTTGTTTGTATGGTTTGGTGTTGATACATATATTGGTGGTGGTCTTTATGAAGGTATTTCTGCCATATCTCAGAAACTTCAAATTTTTCCCCGTTAAATTCCATATGTTCTTTTCGGCCCACTCTATATTGTATTGAGGTCCCACTGCAGTAGATTGGTGTCTGGGGATGTTTTTATTTGCTGCCGTATAGGGCCAAGGGTAGGTCATGTCTCACCAATTTATTGAATTATATAGGAAAGTTTAGGAGACGGCAGATAATGATAAGGATTATGATATAATTAATATACCTGGACTTTAGTAAGGCATTCGACAAAGTACCACATGAGTGACTTAAATAAGTTAAGGCTCATGGAATAGATGGGAAGGTTCTTCGTTGGATCAGAGCTTGGCTAAGTGATAGGCAACAAAGGGTTACAATTAATGGTTCTAAATCTGAATGGGGACAGGTGACAAGTGGGGTTCCACAAGGGTCTGTTTTGGGTCCATTACTATTTTTGATTTACATCAACGACTTGGATAGTGGGATTAGCAGTGATATCAGCAAGTTTGCTTATGATACTAAGGTAGGTAGGATTATTGGATCACAGTCTGATGTAAACATATTGCAGGGAGAATTAGATAAACTTAAAGTAATCGTCCAGACCATTTCATCATTCCTGATTTAATGCAATCAAATTATAGCCATTAGCGAGTATATCAACAATATGTTGTTACTTTTTGCATCCAGTCAGCCGTTTTTAAATAATCCGCAATCAAAATCTGTAAATTTCCCGAGCTCTCAAAACGCTGCTCAAGGCTTGCAGACGACCCAGCACGGCTCGGTGACGTCACAGCAGGAAGCCTCCATTTCCCGCGCTGATAACCATCTCTACAACTTATAGTCAGGAGGAAGAAAGGAGGAAGAGAGAGAGAGAAGAAGGAAGAAAGGAGGAAGAGAGAGAGGAGGAAGAAGGAAGGAAGAGGAGAGAGAGAAGGAAGAAGAGAGAGAGAGAAAAAGAAGAGAGAGAGAGAGAGGGGAGGAAGAAGGAAGAAAGAGAGAGAGAAGTAAGAAGAAAGGAAGAGAGAGAGAGGGGGGAAGAAGGGAGGAAGAGAGAGAGAGAGGAGGAGGAAGAGAGAGAGAGGAGGAAGAAGGGAGGAAGAGAGAGAGAGAGAGGAGGAAGAAGGAAGGAAGAGAGAGAGAGAGAAGGAAGAAGGGAAGAGAGAGAGACAGTGGGTTAGAGTTGCAACACACACACACACACACACACATCTCACACCTTTGCTATTATCTCTTCATCTCACTGTCTCTCACAACGTAATACCTTGTCTCTTCTAGCAGTAATCCTTCCCTTAGTTATATAATCTGTCCATACTGTCTATATCTGTCCTATAACACGTAATAATACCGTCAATACTACGCTATGTGGCAAGGCGGTGGTGTGGCTGGGTGGCTTCTACTACTAACTACTACTACTACTAAGCAACTACTACTACTATTACTACTACTACTATTACCACTATTACCACCACTACCACCACTACTATACTACTACTACCAAGCAACTACTATACTACTATTACTACTACTACTACTACACTACTACTACTACTACTACTATTACCACCACTACCACCACTACTATACTACTATCTACTATACTACCACCACCACTACTACTATTACCACTATTACCACCTCTATACCACCACTACTATACTACTACTACTACTACTACTACTACTACTACTACTACTATACACAGGCAGAAGACTTTTGTATACATTGGAGTTCCTGCTGTGATGTCATCAATAATATTCGTTAGCCCTGTTGGGGGGAAGAACATTTTTTCCGCGCGCTTTTACAAAAGTCATGTTTTTACGGAAATAAGGCCTGGAAATCAATTATTATTGGTGGATTAGGTGTTTTGAATGTATATTCAACAATAATTAGGCAAAAAAAAAAAGGGTCTGGACTATTACTTTAATGAGTGGGTAGTCAGATGGCAGATGGAATTTATATTGATAAGTGCAGCTATGAATGTTGGTAGAAAATACCCTGGTAATAGATACACCATACGCAATGTATCGCTGAAAAGATCAGACGGTGAAAAAGATCGAGAGTGAGGGTGAGCCCAAACCTCCGACCTAGGAAACAATATATATTGAGGCTAGAAGTAGAGCTAATAGAGTGTTAGGATTCATTACCAGAAGTGTTAAAAGTAGAAGTGCGGAAGTCATTCCAAAAAATTTATGGTAGTCATGGTATGGTTATGGTATGGTAGGTATCTCTAGTAGACCTACTAGACT
>JACEEZ010001141.1:0-12103 GCA_016584305.1 Chionoecetes opilio | reverse complement strand
AGATTCATTCCAAAATTATTTAAATTGTATTTATATATATATAATGCTATGAAATAAACTACTACTTACTTACTACAACACAAGACAGACAGAGAACCACTTCGCATATTATTATATATATATATATATATATATATATATATATATATATATATATATATATATATATATATATATATATATATATATATATATATATATATATATATATATATATATTCATGTACGTATATACATATATATATATATAAGACATATAGAAATAATAAAAATATAAATAAAAATATAAAAAATTAAATCTAAAAATATATATATTTATATATATATTATATATATATATATATATATATATTATAATATATATATAAATAAATCTATTTAAAAAATCATTATAATAAATACAAAAAATACAAACCAAAAAAAAAATTATAAATAAAATTTAAATTATAATTTTTTTTTTTTTTTATATATTTTATATATATATATATATATATATATATATATATATATATATATATATATATATATATATTTTATATATATCTATCATTATCTATTTATCTATCTATATATATATATATATATTATATATTTTTCTTTGCAAAAGGGGGAGGCATGGCCGCATGTATACAGTGGTCTATGTACCAGCGAATGAAAGTAATAAAACAAAATGAACTTACATATTACGAGACTTCAAGATGGTCGCGTGATGTGTACACTTAGTATTATTTCCTGATTATTCTGCTGCGGCTGAAGTACCCAGGGTCTTCCTTCAGATAATAAATTACCCTGGAAGTACCTGTACGTGGAGGCAAGGACGTGTATAACCTTCCCTCTCGACAGCCGCTACGGTACTGACGCGCCGTTCCGCCCTGCCCTGCCGCCTCCATCGAAATCTGAACCGAGTCGAGTGGGCTCCGAACACCCGTATTGCCAACCATCCTTCGTGTATCTATGCTCCCATGGTAATATTTGACGTTCAGCAGACCAAATGAAGACAACACATGCACGTAAGCTCAGGCAGGTATAGTTAGGAAAATGTACGTGGTTAACAGGTAAAGGAAATTGTCGAGTCTCAAGTCTATAACGAGATGCTTCACGCGGGAGTTCAAAGCCAGCGACTACGGGTAACTATCAAGTGTTGTTGTTGTTGTTTTTGGCTGATTGGCTTGTTAATTTATGGGTGTGCCTCTGTGTGTGTGTGTGTGTATATATGTGTGTGTGTGTGTGTGTGGCGCAGAGGTTGCAGGGATCAATGGATAATCTGTAATCTGTTAGCGCAGAAATGCATCTGATGAGCCGCCACGGACACAGCCGAATCAGAGGGTTTACCAGCACTGTGCGAGGACTCATGTAATTAACCCACTCACGCCCAGATCTTCTTTTGCTATAAAAAAATTGTTGCTGATAAGCCATAAGATTACGAAAAGTAACTGAAGATAAACCAAATTAGTCTAGTGGACAAGGATTAGTAAACAGGTCATATCTATTACAACATATGGTTATATTCACTAAAATCGTCTAATGGTCCCAAATTAGCAATGGAAATTACGCTCCTGGGCCTCAAGGGGTTACACAGGCGAATTTCTGAATGACCAATCCCACTTGATGCTAGACGAAGGCTGGCTGCGTGCTTTCATACGTACTACATACATTGAACAATAGGAAATTTTAATAATGACTCAAACAGGGAAGATGCAAGGAAAGCCAAGATGGTGTCCAGGGAGTTGTGGAAAGGATTATGTTGTGGAAATCCTGAAAGATATGGGGAATAAACCTGCTTGAAAAAAATCGTAATATGATCAAACTTAAACGAAAGAAAAAGATGCTCTTTCTCTCTCTCTCTCTCTCTCTCCTCTCTACTCTCTCTCTCTCTAATCGATATCTCTTCCTCTGTCTCTCTCTCTCTCCGCGCTCTCTTCTCGCTCCTATCTCTCTCCTCTTCTCTCTCTCTCTCTCTCTCCTCCTCTCTCCTCCTCTCTCTCTCCTCCTCTCTCTCTCTCTCTCTCTAGCGTCATGAGTATACACGATGTTTGTTCAATGATACATTCCTCAAGCGACTGATCATCACCTACACTCCACCCTTCGCGGCCTGACTCTCACACTCGCACTGACGCATCCACTGAGCGCCACCCAGGCCACTGTCCCGCCCCCTGCCCGCCCCGCACAATGCTTTTTTTTGCCCCCCAAAAAAAAAAAAAACCCCCCTTGCCCTGTGCCTCCTCGCTTGCTGGTGGGTCCTGTCCGGTGCCCTCTGGTTTGATAGATGGTCTCAGTACTTCATATTACTGTGATGCACACGTAATAATGCTGTGTTTGCGTGACATTGACATGATAACGGTAAAGTCTGGTCTCGAGTAGTTTCCGTGGTGGAGGGAGAGGTGTTCACTAACAACCACCATCAACACGTCTCATGTCCGTCTCATAGGACGTATTGAGGGACGCCGCAATGAAGGGTCATCGATCCTCCCGGTAATTACTGTATGGTTCTTTGCAGAATGCTCTCTTGGCCGGAAATCGCGACGTAGTGGCCGACTGCACGACGTTTCGGCGGTTGCGCTGGGCGAGGGTGTCGCGGGGGGGCACGGCGAACGCGCCCTGGCCCGCCTCACCAACACCAAGACCCCCACAAGCGGTGCGCCGCGGTGTAAGCAAACGACAGGTACTTGCTGTACAGCGCTGACTGTGACGCCGGACTCCATAGGGGACGAAAGCCAAGGCTTGACGAGACTTCGTCCACCTTCTACACACTATGACCAGGCTCTTTCACGTGGACGCCTCTACGTGCACACATCACGTGGCCGCCAGTGTTACCGCGCCTCTATGACATCATTGCTGGTCCGGACTCAGCTACCTGGTGGACATGAGCGTGCAGTGCCATCTGCATGACTCACGCCTCGTCTGCTCCTGTACGACGACACCCCCGCCTGGATCATGGTCCCGGCAAGGGCCCCGTCAGCGTCATGGACCACACAGGTATACTGCTCACTTCACGCACCAGAGTGACGGCCCCGTCAGGACCATCCGTGTGAGGCCTGGCATGTACCTGTGCGCAGGCCGCGTGGATACCCCTTCTGCAGCCTCGAGCCCTGGATCATGCTGTGGTGAGGGTGCACGGCTGGACATGGTGGTGGGCGTTTCGGCCTCCCACGCTGGAAAACTCTTCCCATGTGTACCTACTCCTGGGCCTGTTCCTCAGAGGTCTTGCCCACGCGCTGGATCACAAGAACATGACCAGTGACGCTTCGGGTTGCCAAAATTTGACCTGTAACCATGCCTAGAGATAGGACAGGTCAAAACACACACACACACACAACACCACACACACACACACACACACACACACACACACACAAACACAATGCCCAACTGACAGCATAACAACCCACCATTTATTTCTTGCCTCGAAAACACACTCCACACACACACACACACACACACACAAACATATCTAGTGATAAAGGAAAAACGACGATGCAGAGAAAAAATTACCGCGCAAAAAAACGATTTTCATGCGTGCTCCGACAAAACTTAGCACTAAGAACCATTGTTTGGATATTCTGGCACTCCTGAACAATAAGGAAAGTAACAGGATAAGTATTTTAAAGATGAATTCCTGCCGATATGTATTAAGTTGAAGCCCACGCCGGTACCCCTTAGAACCCTCCACGCCAGATACATTTCCTTGGCTATAAAAAAATTCGTATGTTGTCAATGCCATAAAAGTACGAAAAAGTAACATTAAATATGACCAAAATACGTTAGTCGAACAAGGCTACTAACACGGGGTACAATTTATCTAAAAAACAAGACGCATTGTATATGCTTCACACGCTGAAGAAAATCGTTAAATGGTACCCAAATAGCAAGAATGGGGAAAATTACATCGCTGGGTGGGGAAGGGGTTAGTGATGATGACTGCATGCAACGCCCTTCCCGCCTTGCGTTGCTGTGAAAATTATCAGAAAGTCTCACTACACTTTTCCTAAACACGTGGCGATCACATCAACAACCCATAGAAAAAGACTTCTATAACGTGCAGCGAGTCATTTAATAGGGTAGACAAGTACAATTTTTTACAAGACTTACATTGGGGGTAATTTTAGAGATTAAACCCTTGAGGCCCCGAACGTAATTTCCATTGTAATCTGGGTACCCATTAGACGATTTTTTTGTGTGAATATAAAACAATGTTTTTATAGATATGACCTGCTTAGTATCCTTGTCCACTAGATAATTTGGTATATTCATTACTTTTTTGTTATTTTATGGCTCGATAACAGACAATTTTATATAGTAAAGGAAAGATCTGGGGCGTGAAGGGGTTAAAGGGGCTTGTGAGGAGGGCGTGTGGGGACATGAACACAAAGATAAAGAGGAGGAAGGGGGGAAGGTAAAAGAGAGGAAGGGGAAGAGAGGAAGGGGAGGTACGAGAGGAAGGGGGAGGTACAGAGAGGAAGGGGGAGGTACAGAGAGGAAGGGGGGAGCGAAGAGAGGAAGGGGGAGAGTCGAAGAGAGGAAGGGGGAGAGTGAAGAGGGAAGGGGGAGAGTCGAAGAGAGGAAGGGGGGGAGAGTCGAAGAGAGGAAGGGGGAGTCGAAGAGAGGAAGGGGGAGAGTCGAAGAGAGGAAGGGGGAGAGTCGAAGAGAGGAAGGGGGAGAGTCGAAGAGAGGAAGGGAGAGGCGAGAGAGGAAAGGGGGAGAGGCGAAGAGAGGAAGGGGGAGAGTCGAAGAGAGGAAGGGGGAGAGTCGAAGAGAGGAAGGGGGAGAGTCGAAGAGAGGAAAGGGGGAGAGTCGAAGAGAGGGAAGGGGGAGGGGGCGAAGAGAGGAAGGGGGAAAAGTCAGAAGAGAGAAGGGGAAGAGTCGAAGAGAGGAAGGGGGAGAGTCGAAGAGAGGAAGGGGGAGAGTCGAAGAGAGGAAGGGGGAGAGTCGAAGAGAGGAAGGGGGGAGGTCGAGAGAGGAAGGGGGAGAGGGGAAGAGAGGAAGGGGAGAGCAAGAGAGGAAGGGGAAAAGTCGAAGAGAGGAAGGGGGAGAGTCGGGGAAGGGAAGGGAGACGAAGAAGGAAGGGGAGAGTCGAAAAAGAGGAAGGGGGAGAGTCGAAGAGAGGAAGGGAGAGAGGCGAAGAGAGGAAAGGGGGAGAGTCGAAGAGAGGAAGGGGAGAGTCGAAGAGAGGAAGGGGAGAGTCGAAGAGAGGAAGGGGGAGAGGCGAAGAAGGGAGGAAAGGGGGGGAGAGTCGAAGAGAGGAAGGGGGAGATTCGAAGAGAGGAAGGGGGAGAGTCGAAGAGGAAGGGGAAAGGGGAGAGAGGGAGAAGGCGAAGAGAGGAAGGGGGAGAGTGAAGAGAGGAAGGGAGGAGTCGAAGAGGAAGGGGAGGGACAGAGGGGGGGAGGGAGAAGGGGGCGAAGAGAGGAGGGGGAGAGTCGAAGAGAGGAAGGGGGAGAGTCGAAGAGAGGAAGGGGGAGAGTCGAAGAGAGGAAGGGGGAGAGCGAAGAGAGGAAGGGGAGGTACGAGAGGAAGGGGGAGAGGCATGTTGAGGAAGCAAGGCAAAAGTGGCGGAGGACAAACTGCACGAAATGTTGACGGTAGGACGGGAGCAGTCTTGCTCAGCAATAGGCGGTTGTTGAGACATTCCTGCGCACATCATCCAGCACTATGAAAGGCTGCCTGCACCATAGCTAAGGGGGGAAAAGTACACTTGGAGGAGGAGGAGGGGGGGAGAAGGAGGAGAGAGGAAGAGGGAAAAGAGGAAGGAAAAATTGAAAAACTGTGCATTCGAAAAAGGTTCACGGAGGAGAGGAGGGGGGAAGGGAGGGAGAAAGGGGGGGAGGGTTGTTTTAAAATGGAATTCTGCAACCCTTCCTTTTGGCGCAAAATTTTTAGGATTTTTTT
This sequence comes from Chionoecetes opilio, assembly GCA_016584305.1. NCBI lineage: Eukaryota > Metazoa > Arthropoda > Malacostraca > Decapoda > Majidae > Chionoecetes > Chionoecetes opilio. The sequence goes on along the minus strand of JACEEZ010001141.1, from coordinate 6,219 downwards.
AAAGAATTAAGCTGTCAAATTTTTATTATTATTTTTTGCATAAGTGGGCAAAAGAATAAACAATTGAAACTAAGAAGCTATATAACGAACAAATACCTAACCTTTACCTAACTAACCTTTACCTAACCAACCTTTACCAAAGCTACATAAGCCCAACATACCTAAACTAAAAATAAATATTTAACCTTTCCTAAATAAAAAAAAGAATTGCGACAGAAACGGTTTGGCAAATTCATTCAAACACATCAAAACTCACCATAAAAAAATAGCTCGTCCCCCAAAGTGAATTCGTTGTTCTCAGGAATAATACCGAAAATATAAGTAAAAAGTTTTTCTATGGATGAGTGAAGTGTTACAAATACCAAATATTTGTACGACATAATGGCCGTTAGTAATATACCACGTTCCAAACGAGGTCTATTCTCTTTGTAGTAGTAATTATGACAAAGTTACCAGTTTAACAAGAATTTTTACGTCATAACAAAAAAATAGGATCCACTTTGTCCAATAAAAATAAAATACGAAAAGCATTTAAACCCCTTTAGGCCCATGACATACTTCCATTGAATTGGTGCCATTAGACGCTTATAGTGAATAAAGCAATATTTTATAGATATGACCTTTCGTAACCTGTTCCACTAGTTAAATTGGTTTTAATTAGTTACTTTCGTAATTTTATGCTCGACAACAAAACTTTTTTTATAGCAAAGGAAAAAAAGTGGGGAAGGGGTTAAAAAAAGCGAGGCGTATTTTTTACTTAAAAACGATCTAAAGAAAGCACAAGAATCAATAACTATATAAAGCCGATGATCTACAATGGCAATAATATACAATTTCCGAAAAGCAAACACTGGGAGTCTGGTACAAACCCTTAATTATTTCAGTTGAACGTAGCATTCAATAACCCCAGCTTTCATATAAACACACACCACCACAGACACAACTACACAGGATTGAACCCAATAATATAAACCTCCTTTGCATTTGCCTTGATCAAGGGTTTAAAAAATTTTTTTAAAAAAAAAAATTTGGCCAATAAAAAAAAAAAAGGGCCCCCGGGCCCGGGTTTTTTTTTTTTTTTTTTTAACTTTTTTTTTTCCCAAAAAAAATTTTTTTTTAAAACCCAAAAAAATTTTTGGGTTTTTTTTTTTTTTTGGGAAAAAACCCTTTTTTTATAAAAAAAAAAAGGGGAAAAAAAAAAAAAAAAAAAAAAAACCCCAAAAGAACGGGGAAAAAAAAAAGGGGGGTTTTCAAAAATTTTCCGGGAATTTTGGGGGGAAAAATTTTTTTAAAAAAAACCCCCCAAAAAACCCAACCCCGGTTTAAAACCCCAAAAAAAAACCCCCTTTAAAGGTTAAACCAAAAAAACCTTTTTAAAAAATTTTTTTAAAACAAAAAATTTTAAACCCCCCAAAAAACCCCCCCCCAAAAACCCCCCCCGGGAAAAAAACCCCAAAAAAACCCCCCCCCCCCAAAATTTAATTTTCCCCCCCCAAAACCCCCCCCCCCCCAAAAAACCCCCAACCCCCCAAAAAAGGGGGAAAAATTTGAGGGAAAAAGGGAAAAAAACCAAAACCCCAAAAAAGGGGGAAAAGGGGGGGGAAAAAAAAAAAAGGGCCCAAAAAAAAACAAAGGGGCCCCCCCCCCCCCAAACCCCCGGAAAAAAAAAAAAAATTTTTTTTTTAAAAACCCCCCCTGGGGGTTTTTTGGGGAAAAAATTTTTTTTAAAAAAAAATTTTTTTTTAAATATTTTTTTTTAAATTTCCCCAAAAAAACCCCCGGCCCCCGGTTTTTTTTTTTTTAAAGGCCCCCCCCCCCCCCCCCCAAAAAAAAAGGAAAGGGGGGAAATTTTTTTTTTTGTGGAAAAAGGGGGGGGGGGGGGGGGAAAAGGGCCCCCCTTTTGGGGTTTTTTTTTTTTTTTTAAAAAAGGGGTTTTTCCCCAAAAATTTTTGGGGGGAAAAAAGGGGGGGGGGGGGAAAGGGGGGGGGGGCGGGGGGGGGGGAAAAGGGGGGGGGGGGAAAATTGAAGGGGGGGCCCCGGGCCCCCTTCCAAAAAAAAAAAATTTTTTTGGGGGTTTCCCCTTCAAAAAAAAAAAATAAGTTTAAATTTTTCCCCTCTCCCCTTTTCCCCGGTTAAAATATGGGAAAAAAAATTCCCCCTTCACACCCATATCTTTCCTTGGCTATAAAAAAGGCTTTTTTCCCAAAAAATAACGAAAAGTAAAAAAAAAATTTTTGGGGAAAAAAAAAAAGGGTATCTCTAAAAATTTTTTTTCCCAAAAAAAAAATTTTAGGGAAAAAAAAAAAGGGTTTTATTTTGGGGGAAACCCCCCGGGGAAGGGGAAAAAAATTTCCCCCCTTTTTTTTTAAAAAAAAAAAAATTTTTTAAAATAAACCAAAAATTTTTTTTTAAAAACCCCCCTTTTTTTAAAAAAAAACCCCCCAAAATAAAAAAAAATTTTTTTTTTGGGGAAAAAAGGGCCCCCCCCAAACCCCAAAAACCCCCCCCCGGGGGGCCCCCCCCCCCTTTTTTTTTCCCCCCCCTTTTTGGGGGGGGGGGGCCAAAAAATTTGGGGGGGGGCCCCTTTAAAAAAGGGGGTTTTCCCCAAAAAAAAAAATTTTTTTAAATTTTAAAAAAAAAAAAAAACAACCCAAAAATTTTTTGGGGTTTTTTTTTTAAAATTTTTTTTTTTTAAATTTTTTAAAAAAAATTTTTTTAAAAAAAAAGGGAAAAAAAAAGGGGGCCCCCCTTTTTTGGGAAAAAATTTTAAAAAAAAGGGAAAAAAATTTTTTTTTTTTTTTAAAGTGAGGGAAAAAAAAAAGGCAAATTTTAAAAAACCCCCCCAAAAAAAAAGAAAAAAAAAAGGGGCCCCTTTCCCAAAAAAAAAAAAAAAAATTTTAAAAATTTTTTTTTTTTAAATTTTTTTTGGGGGTTTTTTTTAGGGGTTTTTTTTTTGGGGGTTTTTTTCCCTTTTTTTCCCAAAAAAAAAAGAAATTTTTTAAAAAATTTTTTTTTTTTTAAAAAAAAAACCCCCCTTTTTAAAAAAACCCGGAAATTTTGGGGGGGGGGAAAATTTTTTTTTTTAAATTTGGGTTTTTTTTTTTTTAAAAAAAATTTTTTAATTTTTTTAAAAATTTAAAAAAAAAAAATTTAAAAAAATTTTTTTCCCCCCCCAAAAAAAAAAAAAAGGAAAACCCCCCTGGGGAAAAAAAGGGGGGGGAATTTTGGGGGGGGAGGGGCCCCCCCCCCCGGGGGGGGTTTTTTGGGGTTTTTTTTTTTTGGGTTTTAAATTTTTTTTTTTTAAAAATTTTTTTAATTTTTTTTTTTTTTGGGGAAATTTTTTTTTGGGGGGGGTTTTTTTTTTTTTTTGGTTTTAAAAAAAATTTTTTTTTCCCCCAAAAAGAAATTTTTTTTTTCCCCCCCTTTTGGGGAAAAAAAAAAGGGTTTTGGGGAAAAAAAAAAAAAAAAAAAAAGGGGGGGTTTTTTTTTTAAAAAAAAACCCCCCCCAAAACTTTAAATTAAAAATTTAAAAAAATTTTTTTAAAAAGGGGCCCGGGGGAAGGGGGGGCCCGGGGGGGGAAAAAAAAAAAAAAAAAAAGGTTTTGGGGGACAAAAACCCGCAACCCCCCCCCGGGGGGGGTTTTTTTTTTTTAAAAAAAAAAAAAAAAAAAGGAAAACCCCCCAAAAAAAAAAAACCCCAAAACCCCCCCCAAAAAAAAACCTTTTTTTTTGTTCCCCCAAAAAAAAATTTTTTTTTCCCTTTTTTTTAAAAAAAACCCCTTTTGGTTAATTTAAAAAACCCGGGGAAAAACCCCCCCCCCCCCCCCCCGGGGGGTTTGGTTTTTGGAAGGGGGGGCCCCAAAAGGGTTTTGGGAAAAAATTTCCCCCAAAAGGGGAAAAAAACCCTTTTTTTTTTTTTTTTCCCCCCCCCCCCAAAAAAATTTTTTTTTTAAAACCAAAAAAAAAAAGTTTAAAAAGGAAAAACCCCCTTTCCCGGGGGGGGTTTTCCCCCCGGGGGTTTTTTTGGGGTAAAAGGGGCCCCAAAAATTGGAAAGGGGGGAAAAAAGGCCAAAAAGGGGGTTTTTTTTGGGGGGAAAAAAGGAAAAAAAAAAAAAAAGGGGTTTTTTTTTAAAAAGGGGGAAAAAAAAAAATGGGGAAAAAAATTTTTTTTTTGGGGGTTTTTTTTTTTTTTTGGGGGGGTTTTTAAATCAGAAATTTTTTTTTTAAAAAAAAAAATTTAAAAAGGGGGGGAAAAAAAAAAAAAAAAAATTTTAAAAAAAAAATGGCCGGGGAAAACCCCCCGGGGGGGTTTTTGGGGGGGAAAAAATTTTTTTTTTTTTTTTTAAAAAATTTTTTTTTGGGGAAAATTTTTTAAAAATTTTTTTGGGTTTTAAAAAAAAAAAAAGGGGGGGAAATTTTTTTTTTTTTTTTTAAAAAAATTTTTTTTTAATCGCCCTTGGCTGGCGGAGGAATCAGAGAACATAAGAACATAAGAACATCAGAAAATAAGAAGCTACAAGAGGCCGCGAGACTATTATACACGTGGTAGTTCCTGTTCCTCCAGTAAACACACTTTGAAGACACGCCTTCACAGCCTCAACCACCCACGTACACAACAGCCAACTATCCCTCGTTAGCATGCCCTAAAACAGGAACTACATGTGTAGGTCTCGCGGCCTTTTGTAGCTTCTTTATTTTCTGATGTTTGTTCAAACAGACAGGTTGTTATAGTAATTATATACAGCTGCTTGGAGACCCCACCCCTGCCTCACCAGTACCCTGACAACACATAAGAACATAAGAAGATATGGAAGCCTACAAGAGGCTGGGAGACCTACAACTGGTAGTTCCTGTAAAACGTAGTAGTTTCCTGTAAACATAGATAATTAAAACACGTAACACAGTGGTTTCTTCACCTCCCCTATCCCCTTATTCCCTGACAGGTGTTATCATCGTGTTAGATAATCACTACGGATACGAAACAGAACTGTATTTACCGTAACAAGATGCGCAAACGTTTCACAGCAGAGATAGCGTGCTTCCGTCTTGACGTCTCGCGCGTCTCTTCACTACTGTGCCATGCAAGTTGATGATGCAATGAAGCTATAGGATGAGGATGAGGAGGAGGAGGAGGAGGCAGGAGGGAGGAGGAGGAGGAGGAGGAGGAGGGAGGAGAAGGAAGAGGAGGTAGTAGAATAAGAGGAAGAGAGACGAGGAGGAGGAGGAAGAGAGGAGGAGGAGAGAAGAACTGGTTTTTCTATAGCTTCCTAGCCAGAATCTTTGGTATCATGTCTGTTAGGTGCCAGTCTGGGAGTCTGGTTTGCTCTGAGGATGTCTGTTGTCTGGGATGCCACAGAGCCGGATTTTTTTTTTTTTGACTGCTAGGTAGTAGTTTTTTATAATTTGGGCCGAAAAAAGTGACATCTTGGCCGTGGGAAATAATTAATTCACCAGAAACAAAACGTTATGGCCTTTTTTTGTTTGTTTTTTTTTACTTTTATTTCTATACGTACGAGTGTTAACATCAAAGGTGGGCGCGCCGCTGAATTTTGGTACTTGCGCCCGCGCCCCTGCGCCGGCGGCGATGCCCATCTGCGCCCGCGCCGCTGCGCTGCTATTTTTGGCCCCTTTAAAGGGCACGGTGTTTAGCTTAACTAACTTCCTCTATTTGTACAGCCCGGAAGTCGCGGGGATTCTGGTACGAGATATGGGAGTGGCGCTACGGTGTCACTATGGGCTTCGATAGCTGGTTGGCTGAGCGAGTACAATTACGTCACAGCCTCGCCAGCGAATCACATAGTATTTCTCAAAAAGTTTCAGCCAATCACAAGGCTTCCACGCTCTCAGCTGTGTTTATAAACAAATTCATCATCCACACCAAAATGCTCCACCCCTTCTTTCCTCCCTCCTCCTCCTCTCCTCCACCTCCTAGCTTCTCCTTCTCCTTCTCCTCCTCCTCTTCCTCCTCCTAACCTTTTCTTATAGCAGTTGGTAGTAGTTGTAGTAGTAGCAGCAGTAATAAGCCGTGTTACGACCGCAGTGCTGCCAGATCGAGCTGCCAAAATTTCCCTATATTCACCTCAAACATTTCCCTGTTTAGCCCTGTATTTCCCTGTCGCCTTTATATCAGTTTTTCCGTCAGAATTGCACAATTTGCAATGGAAATACAGAGGGCCTTTACCCTTCATATCAGCCAACTTAAAAATTTTGGGGTACTTT
>JACEEZ010001140.1:18861-23861 GCA_016584305.1 Chionoecetes opilio | reverse complement strand
AGTAATAGATGTAAACAGTGTGCTTGAGCAGCGTATACATATGGTGGGTTTGTGGAATTACAAAACAAGAGTGTGGTGGCTGTGTCGGTGTGTCTTGTGGTAGGGTGGCTGTGTCGGTGTGTAGGTGTGTCTTGTGGTGGGGTGGTTGTGTCGGTGTGTCTTGTGGTAGGGTGGTTGTGTCGGTGTGTCTTGTGGTGGGGTGGTTGTGTCGGTGTGTCTTGTGGTGGGGTGGTTGTGTCGGTGTGTCTTGTGGTGGGGTGGTTGTGTCGGTGTGTCTTGTGGTGGGGTGGTTGTGTCGGTGTGTCTTGTGGTGGGGTGGTTGTGTCGGTGTGTCTTGTGGTGGGGTGGTTGTGTCGGTGTGTCTTGTGTTGGGGTGGTTGTGTCGGTGTGTCTTGTGGTGGGGTGGTTGTGTCGGTGTGTCTTGTGTTGGGGTGGTTGTGTCGGTGTGTCTTGTGGTGGGGTGGTTGTGTCGGTGTGTCTTGTGGTGGGGTGGTTGTGTCGGTGTGTCTTGTGGTGGGGTGGTTGTGTCGGTGTGTAGGTGTGTCTTGTGGTGGGGTGGTTGTGTCGGTGTGTCTTGTGGTGGGGTGGTTGTGTCGGTGTGTCTTGTGGTGGGGTGGTTGTGTCGGTGTGTCTTGTGGTGGGGTGGTTGTGTCGGTGTGTCTTGTGGTGGGGTGGTTGTGTCGGTGTGTAGGTGTGTCTTGTGGTGGGGTGGTTGTGTATGTGTGTCTTGTGGTGGGGTGGTTGTGTAGGTGTTTTGATTTACATCAACGACTTGGATAGTGGGATTAGCAGTGATATCAGCAAGTTTGCTGATGATAGTAAGGTAGGTAGGATTATTGGATCACAGTCTGATGTAAACATATTGCAGGGAGACTTAGATAAACTGAACGGGTGGGCAGGCAGATGGAATTTAATATTGATAAGTGCAGCGTTATGAATGTTTGTAGAAAAAACCCTGGTAATAGATACACCATACGCAATGTATCGCTGAAAAGATCAGAAGGTGAAAAAGATCTTGGAGTGAGGGTGAGCCCAGACCTCCGACCTAGGAAACAATGTATTGAGGCCAGAAATAGAGCGAATAGAGTATTAGGATTCATTACCAGAAGTGTTAAAAGTAGAAGTGCGGAAGTTATTCTAAAGCTTTATCTGGCTCTAGTCAGGACTCACCTAGACTATGCGGTTCAGTTTTGGTCTCCATTTTACAGGATGGATATAGCCTTGTTAGAAAAAGTGCAGAGAAGGATGACCAAAATGATACAAGGGATGCGTAACTTTAGTTATGAGAAGAGATTGAAGTTATTAAAATTACATTCACTCGAGAGACGCAGAGTAAGGGGCGATATGATAGAAGTTTTTAAGTGGATAAAGGGATTTAATAAAGGAGAGGTAGGAAAAGTTCTTACGGCCTTTAACCAGGGTAGAACAAGAAGTAACGGATTCAAGCTGGAAAAGCGTAGATTATGAAAGGAAATAGGGAAAAACTGGTTCACAAATAGGGTGGTGAATGAATGGAATGGTCTCAGTAGACAGGTAGTTAGTGCGGAGTCATTATGCAGCTTTAAAGAGGGGCTGGATAGGTTCATGGATGGGGATGAAAGGTGGATGTAGGTAGTGTTAGGTGACAGGAACTACCACGTGTAGGCCTCGCGGCCTCTTCTAGCTTCCTTATTTTCTTATGTTCTTATGTTCTTATGTAGGAGGTGCTGAAATCAATATCAAGGGGTGCTGGGAAATACTGTATATATGGCGGTACAATGTCAGTGTTCCTAGCAAGGGATACAAAAGTATCTGTAACCAGATGTTAGGGGTTGCTGAACTGCCTTGACCTGACTACAAGGAGTGCTGAGGTCGGAAATGGTTAAGAAACGCTGTTCTAGAAGCAGATCTGGGCAGTATTTAAAAACATTTGTATTTAAATACAATTGTGTATGTAGACATGTATTTATAAATGCATTGGTTGTTATGTATTTAAATACAGTATTTAAATACTTTTATTAGTACTTAAATACATTGTATTTAAATACTCATAAAATGAAAATAAATATATATATGTAAATACTTTTTTATCAGTTAATTTTTCCATAAAACCGCCCAACTATTTGGCAACCCCGATGTTCCAGTGATTCCACTTTAAAGGAAATTTCCTTATTTTAAGGAAATTTAGGCATTATTAATTTTTAATTATTTTAGGCATAGTATTTAGTATTTGAATACATTTCTCCCGTGTATTAGTATTTAGTATTTAAATACATTCAATGTATTTAGTGCCCAGCTCTGTCTAGAGAGTTATAGTTATCCTACTTTTGTGGGAAGCAGCTAGCTGTATGCATATATATATATATATATTATATATATATATATATATATATTATATATATATATATATTATATATATATATATATATATTTTATATATATATATATATATTATTATATATATATATATATTATATATATAATATATATATATATATATATATATATAAAATATATATATATATATATTTATATATATATATATATATATATATATATATATAATATATATATACATATATACATTTCATACCATATAAGCCTCATATACCATATGCCACGGCATATACCATATGCCACGGCATATACCATATCACGGCATATACCATATTTCATACCATATACCTCATGCACATGTATCCTGTATACCTCAGTATATTTTTGTTTTCAAACCGAAATAAACAGGTGTTCATTGGTTTCATATTTGTTTTCCATTCCCTTGGTTAATATTGTTATGGACTATTTATTTAGTTCCTTGCATTATAACCTAGTTAGTTAAATGAGAGTATGAGCAGAAAAGGGTATGGTGTAAATAGTTTGCAGATTCTGAATATCTTCTCCAAATGGGAAAAACAACAGGAATTAGGATTAATACAGATATAATAGTAATGGTAGAGACAGTGGTGATACAGTATTAGTAGTGATGAAAATACATTAGTAGTGGTGGAGTAACAGTAGTTGTGGTGGTGAAGATACATTAGTAGTGGTAGTGATGGTGAGTAATGGTGGTAATGGTGAGTGGTGGTGGAGATACAGTAGTAGTTGTGAGCGATATGAGGACTTCTGCTGATGATGCTATCCAAAAGGCTGATAGGCCCCTTTGCCACCCAACCTCTCCTCTTTCCCCCACCCACCTCTTCCTTACCTCTTCTCTTTAAAAAAAAAAGTGAAATACAAATGTGTACGTGTAAATGATGTCACATGATTATATCAGAGGTAGTATACTGTGTGGGTTACAAGGAAGGGCACATTGGTGGAATACCAGAGGGGAAGGAAGGATGTGAGGCTAATATATGTATAATGTAAGGATGAGTGGTTGCAAAGAAGCACTAAAATAAACACAAGTGTGGTTTAGCTGCATCCTTCTGGGAGTTCCCAGCAATAGGGACAGTGCTATGGACCAGATCAGATAGTATTTCAATATTATGAGCCTATTTCTTTGGAAATAATATCCTACTGAACCCTCATCATTTCTTACATAGAGAGTTGGGAAATATGCGGCCGTGCTGCCGGGGCCCGATGTGGCGGGCGATAACTCAATGCGTGACGTCAAGGCTTTTTTAAGAGAAAAAGTTCGGGCGCGCACCACTTGAAATCGCGCCACCCGTGCTCCTACGTGTTAGTTGTCTATATACTTTGGTGTCCTGCTTCCCTCCCTGCCTCACTACCTCTCCGCGCACCCGTCGTTAATGAAACATATTCAAACATATCCTTCCTTTTCTCTTCTATATCGCTGCTTATGTAAGAACTCAAAGTAACATGGTATTCAGAAGAAGTTTATGTACGAGAACACATGTTTTATTCTACACTTGATTTCATAATTGCTGTAAATATCGAGTATGAATAAAAAGCGTTAGAAGAGAAGAGAAGATAAATGTTATAAACCTTACCATTTTATTCTCTGACATATAGCTACTCTTCGTAATTAGTCTACTTAGTATTTAGCCTTACCAAGTTTTGAAAAAGTGTGTTATAGATGTACAAAGACTGCTTAATCCAATAATGTAAACCACATGTTCTTATCTTGTGTAATAGGTGAGCTAGGTGGATATAATATAAATGTTTTCTGAAGGCGGTGGAGTGATGCTACTGTCTAGCATGCGTACCAACACTAACGCGCTTTACTACTAACGCCAACTAACTAACGCTCATTTTTTCAAATGAATGGAATATAGGTAAATACAACTAGGAAAATACAGACACACACACACACACACACATATATATATATATATATATATATATATATATATATATATATATATATATATATATATATATATATATATATATATATATATATATATATATATATATATATATATATATATATATATATATATATATATATACAGAGGTGGGCCTCGCAATTTTTTTTTCCAATTCCGCAATCGCAATACCGCAATTTTTTTCAGATAGGCCTTTTCGCAATCGCAATTCCGCAAATTCCGCAATTCCACAAACTAATTTTGACACTTACAATTAAAATAAAACACCTACAATTAAAACAAAAAATGTCTATAGACTCTTAAACACCTACAATTAAAACAAAAAAAGTCTCAGGACTTTTTATTAGTGTTTATTTTTAATACTTCCGTATTCCTATTGTTTCTGTCTATACTTGTTACTTGTCATTCACAATTAAGTCTTTGTCTCTTTTAGTGTTTTTCTTTACTTTTACACTTCACAGTCTACTGGCTAGTAATCAGTAGGTGACTAGGGTATCTACATGAAAGAGGGTAACGCCATTCATAGGCCCTATGTTAAACGCTACTGGGCGCCATCTTAGCGCCAGGGCCTCTTCGTTCACCCAAGACCGGGGAAGTTCTCAAGGCATGACCCCGCAGTATATCATGCTATACATGTATAAAGGATATACTGTTATCTTCGGAAATGTTTGTTCTATAAGATTATCACATAAAACACAGTAAAACACATTAAATAAAGGCCATTATAAGACT
>JACEEZ010001139.1:177264-178728 GCA_016584305.1 Chionoecetes opilio | reverse complement strand
TTTCCCCCCCTTTTCCTCCCCCCTCTTTTCCTCATCCTCCTCCTTTCTTTTTCCCCTTTCCCTTTCCACTGTTAAATGGGGGGATGGAGAAAAGGGGAGAATTTTAGGGTTTTTTTTCCCCCTCTTCCTTTTGTTTTTTCCCCTTTTAGTCCTCATTAACCTTTTCCATTCATCCTTCCCCCTCCCCCTCCCCCTTCTCTTCCTCTCTCTCCTTCTCGTTCCTTATTCCTCCTCCCTCTTTATTTTCTTTCCCCTTTCCCCCTTTCCTCCTCCTCCCTCCTCCTCCTCCCCCTCCTCCTCCTCCTCCTCCTCCTCCTCCTCCTCCCTTTCCTCCTTGCTTGCCCCCCAGCCCCAAAAGCCCTTTAAATTTCTTGCTGAAGCCCCCTCCTTTCCTGTTTCCCTTTTATTCTCCTGGTCGCCCTTTTTCTTCCTTTTTTTCGTATTTTTTCCCCTCTTCCCCCTTTTTTCCCCCCTTTAATCCTTCCTTCCTTTTTATCATTTTCCCCTCTTCCCCCTCCCCCCCTTTTTACCCCGAATATTCCCCGACACAGGGTTAACTTTTCCCCGTATTTTTTTAACCCCCCTTATTCCTTTTGGTACCTGGTTTTATCATTTATTCCCTTTTCTTCTTTTTTTATCAGTTTAATTCTTTTTCGTTACTTTTTTTATCAGTTTAATTCTTTTTCGTTACTCTTTTTATCAGTAATTCTTTTTCGTTACTTTTTTTATCAGTTTAATTCTTTTTCGTTACTTTTTTTATCAGTTTAATTCTTTTTCGTTACTTTTTTTATCAGTTTAATTCTTTTTCGTTACTTTTTTTATCAGTAATTCTTTTTCGTTACTGTTTTTATCAGTTTAATTCTTTTTCGTTACTCTTTTTATCAGTAATTCTTTTTCTTAACTCTTTTTATCAGTTTAATTCTTTTTCGTTACTCTTTTTATCAGTTTAATTCTTTTTCGTTACTCTTTTTATCAGTTTAATTCTTTTTCTTTCCTCTTTTTATCAGTTTAATTTTCTTTTTTCGTTACTTTTTTTTATCATTTAATTCTTTTTTTTTTCCTATTTTTATCAGTTTAATTCTTTTTCTTTCCTCTTTTTATCAGTTTAATTCTTTTTCGTTACTCTTTTTATCAGTTTAATTCTTTTTCGTTACTCTTTTTATCAGTAATTCTTTTTCGTTACTCTTTTTATCAGTATTTTTTCCTTATCTTTTTTATCATTTTAATTCTTTTTCGTTCCCTTTTTTATCAGTAATTCTTTTCTTACTCTTTTTTAATCATTTTAATTCTTTTTCGTTACTCTTTTATCAGTTTATTTTTTTTTCTTTTTTCTATTTTTTTTGTTACTCTTTTTATCAGTAATTCTTTTTTTTTCTTTTTTTAAATCATTTTAATTCTTTTTCTTCCTCTTTTTATCAGTTTAATTCTTTTTCGTTACTCTTTTTATCAGTTTAATTCTTTTTC
>JACEEZ010001139.1:169764-172264 GCA_016584305.1 Chionoecetes opilio | reverse complement strand
GTGGAAGAAAAAAACCGCAATAAAGAGACAAATAGAGGAAGACAAGTAAAAATATGGAAGAAAAAACAGAAAAATAGAGGAAGACAAGTAAAAATATGGAAGAAAAAACCGATAAATAGAAAAATAGGGGAAGACAAGTAAAAATATGGAAGAAAAACCGCAATAAAGAGACAAATAGAGGAAGACAAGTAAAAATGGGGAAGAAATAGAAGAAAACTGCTATTAATTAAGAGGAAAAAAGAGACGAAGGTGATGGTGTATTGAGTTGTGGTGTTGTATTTGTTATGGCGTGAGAGGTGTGGCTGTGGTTGTGGCGGGTGTATTAAAGGAGAGAGAATGGGGGAGGGGGGGTTTGGAGCCTCTGTGTGTGTGTAAGAAGGTAAAAGAGAAGAGGAAGGAGGGGAGGAGAGAGAATGAGAAAGGTAAGTTACGTGTGTGCGTTAAGCGTGAGTGCTGGTCTCCCTGCCTCTCCACACGTTTCTCTTCCCCTTGGTACTTTTCCCTCCCTCTCCAATCTCATGCCTCACCTCTTTCCGTCCTCTCAGCTTCTCCATTCCTCATCGTCTCAATCTCGTCTCTCTCCGTCTCGGGGGTCGGACCAACGGTCCTCTCAACTCCTCCCCTTTCCCTCTCCGGCTCCCTCGAAGCAGGACAAAAAACACAATCTCTCAATCCAAATCTAAATTCTCGTCCATCGTCTCATCTCTCATCTCCTCACCTCTCTCTCTCGTCATCTCTCAATAGTCCGCCCAGCAGTCGGGACCCGAACGTCCAGCTTCTCCGCTCCTGATCTCGTCTCCAACGCCTCACGCTCTCTCCTCCTCTCTCAATTCTCTGTCTCTCGCGTCCGCTTCTCTCTCTCTCTCCTCTCTCTCATTCCTCCTCATCTCGTTATTCCTCTCTCTCACTCTTCTTCTCTCTCATCTCTCTCTCTCTCTCACATCCCCAAACTCCCATCTCTCACCCTTCTCTCTCTTCTCTCATCTCTCTCTCTCTCGTCTTCTCTCTCCTCTCTCGTTCTCTCTCTCAAGCCTCTCTTCTCTCCTCCTCTCTCTCTCTCTCTCATCTCCTCTCTCTCATTCTCCCTCTCCTCCATTACATTTATCTTTTTTTAGACTTCCATCCTGTTGTTTCCGTATTATTGTTTTACTCTATTGACTTCTGGAGAGAGAGAGAGAGAGAGAGAGAGAGAGAGAGAGAGAGAGAGAGAGAGAGAGAGAGAGAGAGAGAGAGAGAGAGAAGAGGAGAAGAGAGAGAGATACAGGTGCACTGTGAGGGATGTGTTTCTTAGGTAATAACTAATAACCATCGGATCTTTAAGACATGTACACACAGGTATAGGTAGCCGCAAATATATACCTTTCCCTTCATTAACATTAACTTATTATTATTATTATTATTATTATTAAATATGATTACAACCACTTCCTGCATGTTTATGGTTGGCCTCACCACCACCATCACCACCACCACGATCACCACCACCACCACCACGATCCCCACCACCACCACCACCACCACCACGATCCCCACCACCACCACCACCACCCACGATCACCACCACCACCACCAGCTCCCGACAATCCCCACCACCATCAACCACCACCCATCACTCACCACCACGATCCCACCACACCACGATTCCCCACCACCACAACACCATCAACACCACCACCACCACGAATCCCACCACCACCACCACCACACACCCACCACCACCAACCAACACCACGATCACCACCACCACACCACCACGATCCCACCACCACCCCGACCACCAACACGTTCCCCACCCCCACCACCACCACGATCCCCACCAACCACCACCAAGATTCCCCCACCACACCACCCCCACCACCCCCCCACACCCACTCACGATCCCACCACCACCACCACCACCACAATCCCCACCACCCACACCACCACCACGATCCCCAACCACCACGATTCCCCACCACCACCAACCACCACCACTACGATCACCACCACCACCACAATCCCCACCACCATCACCACCACCACCACCACCACGATCCCCACCACCACCACCACCACCACCACGATCACCACCACCACCACAATCCCCACCACCACCACCACCACGACTCAGCGTGATGTGTGTGACGATAGGTAGGATTTAGTGTGCTTTATGTAGCCTATATTGTTTGTTTGCGTGAATTACAACAACACCGACGTAATACAAAGCTATACTTAATCCTAGGAAATCCTTATTTATGGACGAAATTATATTATGCACACTGGACGCAGAAATACATATTCCTTTTTTTTTTTTTTCACCATTGTCGTTTGTTACTTTTTTTTAATATATTTTTTACATCACAAAGGACTGGCTAAGGGCAAAAAAACCAACGACAAAAAGCCTATATAGTTAAATCCCTATAAAGTAGACAGTAAGAGAATATAGAAAGGAGGGTGGGCCAATTTAGTTTAGTTCTGTCGTTATTAGATTAAAGTTATAATAATCGTATCAGGTTTTCAA
>JACEEZ010001139.1:87264-164764 GCA_016584305.1 Chionoecetes opilio | reverse complement strand
CTGCGTGAGTATCGGAGGGCTGGGTGGGGCTGGACGTATACCTCGAGGCCTTGGGCAGGGGAAAGGTTGTTGTGAAAGGTTGGGTGTGTGTGCGTGCTCGTTTTAAACTCTCTTTAAGTCCAGATCTTTTCTTTGCTATATATTATCGTCTGTTAGCCATTACGAAAAGGACTTAATATATGGTGTGTGCTCGTTTTAACCCCTTCACGCCCAGATCTCTCCTTTGCTATAAAAAATCGTCTGTTGTTAGCCATAAAATTACGAAAAGTAACTGAATATACCAAATTAGCTAGTGGACAAGGGTACTTAATAGGTCATATCTATAAAAACATTGCTTTTATTCACTAAAAATCGTCTAATAGTAGCTAAATTACAATGAAATTACGTTCTAGGTCTCAAGGGGTTAAAGGGAGAGAAGAGGGAGGAGGGGTAATGGGGGTAGGTCTGGAAATGAGTGCAATTACTTGGAAAATTAGTTCGGTGATGCAATTCTTTTCTTCATTTTCGTTTTTATTCGCGTCAATGTAAGTTTAAAAATCTCTCTTAAAGTTTGTTTTTTACGAGGTTTTTATGAGGTTAAGAATGTACCCAAGATCTATAGACTTTTAAATAGTTAAAATAGATAGTGTTAGATAGATAGTATGTCTATTAATCTTGAATGTACCCAAGGATCGCTACGGTTTGGTTCACTTTGGTTGGGTAAGAGCAAGAGACGCAGCCTTGTGACAGGAAAGTTAAGGTGATTTTCGTAATTTCTTTGGTGTGCGTGCGTGTGTGTGTGTGCTGATAATTGGAAGTGTTCTGCGGGAGTCACGAAGCCTTGTGGTGTCATGGTGTGTTGACAGAACGTTTAGATATCCAGAACAGACAGACATGACAGAACGGCAGATAGCCACGTAAAAAAAAATTAAGCCGAAATTTGTTTTTATGTTGAGATCTGAAAGTGTAGGCTAAAAAAAATGCTACCTTTCTCTTTCTTTACTGTTCTCTTTTTTTCTAAGCAGCGGTTTTTTTTATAGAATTTTTGACTAAAATGTTTATTGCAAAATATTAGCAAAAACGGGCGATGGGACTCCAGGCTTGTTATTGTTCGTCCCAAGATTGATAGAGTAACTACTCTATAGATCTTGGTTCGTCCTGGCATTGTGGGTCAGTCAAGTTGAAGGTTTTGATTGGCCAACACTGAAAAAAAGCTGACTTGGTAAGATGAACGTCCTGATAAATAGTGTTATAAGCGGTTTTTTTATTTTTTCGGTTTAATGGATTTCTCCGATAATGTTGACAGGATGTTTGACAGGTTTGACAGGAGGTAAGTACTATTCGGGTCAATAAACGCATCACCTTTTCCCTTTGCAAGCTGCTTCGGAGGATCTGAGCGAGATATCTGAGGAGGCCAAGTGGGAGCTCCTTCTTCACTACTATTGCTACTGCCATGGTGAGGCTGGCGGTAGAGAGAGAGAGAGAGAGAGAGAGAGAGAGAGAGAGAGAGAGAGGAGAGAGAGGGGGGGCGAGGGGGGTTGTGGTGTAAGGGCGTTGGGCGGAGAAGAGCCGTGGGTGGAGGGTTTTGTCTCGCTAATTGTAGCTGTGATGAGGTGCGTGGCCTTGCTCGCTTTTCTCTCCTCCTCCTCTTCCACCTCCTATTCTTCCTCTTTCTCATCTTATTTTCATCCTATTCCTCCCTTCTCCTCCTCCTCCTCCTATTCTTCTTTATCCTTGTTTTTCGTCCTTCCTCCTCCACCTCTGCGTTTTACTCTACTTCTCTACTCCTGTACAACATTACATGGAATTTTTCAGTTTCATGATTCTTCCTTCCCCACCACCCTCGACTGGAGAGCTTAGAATCATTAGAGGGTGGGGAGGAGCCTTCACCTTTACTTTCCTACGTGTCTCACTTTAGATTAGATGGTACACTTTATCACACACAGACTCGTGAGGACCTAGAGTTGAGTTGCTGTTTGTTCTTCCTTTGTGTTCCTCCTCCCACGCTGTTCCTCACGCTGTTCTTATCTTATTCCTTATTTTTTATTCAGTAGTTAGAATACTTCAGACAATCTCGTAAGAACAAGTGTCGCTGTTTGTTATTCTGTGTAATCCTTCTCATTTTATTCTGGCTCCTTTCTTTTCTTGGTCATTTTCTCTTCCTCTTTCTTCTCCTTGTATTGCGTTATCCTTTTTTAACTTTTCCAGATTCCTCACTCATATTTTACTTCCTCCTTTCCTTCCTTGTCCTTGTCCTTGCCCTCCTCCTCCTCCTCTCCTCCTCCTCCTCCTCCTCCTCCTCCTCCTCCTCCTCCTCCTCCTCCTTCATCTTTATATCACGAAGTTCAGCTTATATTAGTACACGAAGGAATTACGCTTTAACCTTTACGTCTCTCTCTCTCTCTCTCTCTCTCTCTCTCTCTCTCTCTCTCTCTCTCTCTCTCTCTCTCTCTCTCTCTCTCTCTCTCTCTCTCTCTCTCTCTCTCTCTCTCTCTCTCAACCCCCCTAACCCCCCCGAGAGCAAGACTGTGCTAGGGGTCGTAGTCACCTTGGTACCGTCTCACCCTGGTGGCGTTACCTCTTTTTTACTCACTTATGTTTCCCGCCCTGAAGGAGAGAAGGGGGGCGGGGGAGAAGGGGGAAGGGAGGGGTGGGGGGTTACGCTGGAATGACTGCACACCCGATAATCTTCTGTTTCCGCTGACTCCCCAGGTGGTGTCTGGGATTGCGTTATAGTTCACTCGATGGTACAAAAAAAAAAAAAAAAAAAAAAAGGGTAACAAAGAGCATGATTTTTATTTTTGTATGTAGTGTACGATACGTTTTCCCTATGTTATGATTGATGCCATGGAGTGCCAGACGTACGATATAATGTAAATAAATAAGTATATGTATCTTTATGTGGAGGTATTTGTGTAGTATTCTTAATTCTTATATGATTCGATTTCAGGTTTTTATTTTCTACATATGCATGGCTAAGTGTTGTGTGTTAGCTATGTTATTTGATGTTATTTTGCAGTACTAGTCGCCTGTTAGCACTGTTGCCATTGTAATGCATCGGAGCACGCCCCTGTGGCAGATATTCACTATTGATTTGTTACGCATGTTTAGGTATTCCGGCAGTGCAGTGAGGCTTTTCCCGATATGGCTACGGTGTCTGGCGGACTGACTGGCTGTGTGTGCAATGCGATATGCTATTGTTACCTGCCAAGTGTGTTTTTGTTTTGCCATTATTATTATTATTATTGTCATTTTTTTTGTTATTATTCTTTTGTCATCATTGTCTTTGATCATTTTCTTCTTACCTCCTTGGTGTGTTTTTGTTTGTCATTACCTCCGCCAACGAAGTTGGAGGGGTTATGTTTTCACCCCGATCTGTCTGTCTGTCTGTCTGTTTGTTAGTGTACAGGAGTTCTCAAAAAGTTATGAATAGATTTGGACCAAACTCGGTATACCAAGTCTATTTGGTATAAGGAAGAACTGATTTAATTTTGGATGAAATCTATTGACAACTGTTGCCATGGCAACCAATTGATGAAATATTCGGCTGGAGGTATGCGCTCTACTGAGTGCCCGCCCCCTAGTTATTATTGTTTTTATTAATATCATTATTTTTGTTATTTTTTTGTCATCATTGTTATTGTTCTTATTCTTATTTCTTCTTCATTCTTTTCGTTCTTCCTCACTCTTCTTTCTTCTTCCTCATCGTTCTTTCTTATTCTTATTTCTTCTTCCTCTTTCTTATTTCTTCTTCCTCGTTCTTCCTCATGTTTCTTTCTTCTCTCTTCTTCCTCTTCATTCTTCCTCATTTTTCATCTTCTCATTCTATTACACCCATTCATAATACCAAAGTCTCCCCTCATCCTGCCTCTCATAACAAGCACGTGTGTAGCATGATAGGTAGGGTAGAGTGTGCATGGTAGCATAACAGCACGTAAGTCTAGTAATGCATGTTGCAGAGCGGCGCCTGTTCAGCACCCACCATGCCGCCCTCAGCACTGCCCTAGCGCGCCTCTCCTTCTCCCTGCAGATGTCCATACTGAGTAAGTGCCGAGACTGAAAGGCAGGACGAACTAGGGTGGGACGATAGGATGAACTAGGCTTAAACACTTGTATAGGATGAACTGGGTCGGGGAGTGAGGGTGGGACGATAGGATGAACTAGGCTTAAACACTTGTATAGGATGAACTGGGTCGGTGAGTGAGGGTGGGACGATAGGATGAACTAGGCAAAAATATTGGTATAGCATGAACTGGGCTAAAACACTGGTATAGGGATGAACTTTTTTTTTCATTCTCCCACACGTAAGACAAATGTTACATCCAGAGTAGACAGACTTGATAAACTGACTTAAAAGATATCCCAGGATGCATTATAATCAAAGACTACTCTATACAGTAGTCTTTGATTATGATGCATGTGTGTTTGAGGTTAGCATGTTGGAGGTTGACCATTGTGCTTTAGGACTTTTGTTACATGAGGTAGGATTTCTGTATGTTACGTGATTCTATGGTTAATAAGGATTTTTATCTAGCTATTTATGTTGGGGTAAAATGGGTCGCAGCAAAAGCACTGGGTATATTGTTATCGTGGAAAATATCAAGGCTAAATAAATGTCATATCATGAGCTACATGTCGACAGCAAGCCTCCCCCCCCTAAAATAATAATTATAATAATAGAAGTAAAAAATCTAATTAACCAGGCATAACAGGATTAACAAGACAAGCATAACACTTTTATTTTTAGCATGACATTCAAGGTGTAGGCTATGAGTTAAAACAGGATGAACAACGTAATGGCTCGATACACAAAAAGTAGTTTGGTAATGAGAATTGAGAATGTGATGATAAGCGGAAACTGCTAATGAGGAAACTCGAAGGAGGAGAACGAGCCAGGTGCATGGAGAGAGAAGGAGGGTAGGCATGTCTGGAGGAAACACAGACAATATAGAGGAAACTGACTGAAGTATGAAGAGATAAAAGACTGTTGTTGTTTTTTTTTTTTTTTGTTTTTTATGGAAAGGTTAATTTTTTTTTTTTTTTTTCGAATGTGTGTGTGTGTGTGTGTGTGTATATGTAGAAAGACAGCAACAATGACACTTGATATCACCGCCTGCCCTTTACGCCCCCTTCTCCCTGCCTCCCCCCAGACCGCCCACTGCGTACCGAGGACCTGCCCACCACCCGCCACACCCACCTCACCACGCACGTCACCCAGGTGCTGCGCGACGCGATGATACTGCCGCGGCAGGTAAGTCTTGGGAGTGTGTCTAGGCATTAACCCTTTGAGGCCCAGAACGTAATTTCCATTGTAATATAACTACCATTAGACGATTTCTAGTGAATATAAGCAATGTTTTATAGCTATGACCTGTTTAGTATCCTTGTCCACTAACTCATTTGGTATATTTAGTTACTTTTCGTTCTATAATGGCTAACAACTGACGATTTTATATAGCCAAGGAAAGATCTGGGCGTGAAGGGGTTAATATATCGTTAAAAGGCATACAAATGTAGCTTACTCATCTCTACCTTTTCCATGTCGCCATATAAGTGAGTAAGTGACATGGGTGAGTCTTAGGAGGAGGACGGGGTGGGTGTGTGAGATGGCTTGGGAAAGAGTAAAAATTGTGAGATTATTGGATGGATGCAGATATGTGTGTGTGAGAGAGAGAGAGAGAGAGAGAGAGAGAGAGAGAGAGAGCGCTAGTGATATAATAATAGTGATGATAATTACTATTAAAAAAGTATTAATGATGGGATAGTAACATCGCCTTTCCTTCCTTCCCATTTTGCCCCTTCCCTTCCTTCCCTTCTCCCCTCTCTTTCAATTTGTGCTCCTTACCCTCCTTCCCCTACCGTCCCTTCCTTCTCCCTCTCTTTCCCCTTCCACTCCCCACCCTCCTTCCCTTCTCCCCTCCCTTTCCCCTTCCCCTCTCTTCCCTCCCTTCCCTTCCTACCCTTCTCCCACTCTTTCTCCTCAAGATGGAGGGCTACGAGCCAGCCGTGTCGCCAGAAACCCCCGTGGAGGATTTCAACTCCCACACCTACGAGGACATTCTGGCCACCGCCATCCTCAACAAGGTGAGAGGAGAGAGAGAGAGAGAGAGAGAGAGAGAGAGAGAGGAGAGAGAGAGAGAGAGTAGAGAGAGAGAGAGAGAGGAGAGAGAGAGAGAGAGAGTAGAGAGAGAGAGAGGAGAGAGAGAGAGAGACGACGAGAGAGAGAGAGAGAGAGGAGAGAGAGAGAGAGAGAGGAGAGAGAGAGGAGAGAGAGAGAGAGAGAGGAGAGAAAAAAAAAAGGTGAGATGAAAATGAGAAAAAAGGAAAGGATAATAAGACAGAAAAAGAGAGAAAGAGAGAGAGAGAGGAGAGAGAGAGAGAGGAGAGAGAGAGAGGAGAGAGAGAGAGAGGAGAGAGAGAGAAGAGAGAGAGAGAGAAGCCAGTTGTACGAGTGTTGCGTGCGGATTATCTTACCTAAACAGTATCAGCAATGTGTTTTTTTTATCTTTTGATCTTGAGAGAGAGAGGAAGAGTTTGGATTTCCTTTCGCTTTTGTTATTTTGTTTTCATTCGGGTTACTTATCAATTATGTTTGTTTATATATTTTTATAATCATTATTTTATTCTTTCATTTATTCATTCCTTCCTTGGTGTTGTTGATGTCATTGCCATTGTGTGTTATTGTTATTACGTATTTTCAAGTATTTTCCCGCGTGAAGTGTTTTAACTAATTTCACACAACGAATTACATATTATTTCAATTAGTTTTTTTTTTTTTTTTTTAGTACCTACACTACTTATTTTATTCTTTACAAGGTCTCTCTCTCTCTCTCTCTCTCTCTCTCTCTCTCTCTCTCTCTCTCTCTCTCTCTCTTCCTCCTCTCTCTTCTCTCTCCTCTCTCTCTCTCTCTCTCTCTCTCTCTCTCTCTCTCTCTCTCTCTCTCTCTCTCTCTCTCTCTCCCCCCCCCCCCCTCCCTACACTGCGTTCCAGAAAACATAACCAATTCGTTTAAGCGGCAGAATGAGTCGCGTCTATGAATGTGTGTCACTCGGGTAAGGGAAGGCCGGAGGAGGAGGGGGGAGATGAGCCTTCGACCTTCGTACGGGGCGCGATAGGGGTCTTGAGTAAGGAAGGAAGGAAGCCCGCCGTGTGTAGCCGCTCTGGAACGATACTCGTCACCCCTCCAGTGTTAGGTGGTGACGGTGACGGTGACGGTCTGTTTGTCCTCTGTGGCGGCCTATAGTGTTCTGTGACAAGTGAAAGACCTGACCTGACCTGACCCCCCCTGAGGACTGTAGGCAGGTAAAACAGGTGTGATGTATTTAATTGTTCGCTTTTATTGCTGAAAATACATATAGAGGAAATGATGTAGGTCGTTTCTGGGTTAATTAGCTCTTTTATTTCTGTCATTTCTAAACAGCTGATGTATTTATCTATTATTTATTTTATTCTATCTATTTTTAGGTGTAATGGTTCCTTTTAATTGTTAGCCGGGTTAGTTTCCATCCTAATCTTCCTCCTGTGGTGTATCAGATCGTGGGTTTTAGCTATGAATCCCTGGGCCTAGACATTGGTTCTTCCCTAGTTTAGATGATTCGTAGCCTTTCCAGCTGCTCTATCTCTTGCCGGTTTGTTCATAGGAAGACTTAAGAGGGAGGGAAGCTGTGGAAACCTGGATGTTGTAATCTCCCGTGTCCAGAAGTGAGAGGATCCATCACTGAGTCAAAGGGTATTATGAGATTAATGTGTTGAGCGTCCTTGTTTGAGAAGCAGCGTAATGTATGCCTCCAAAAGCGCTACTTGTGTTGTTTGTATTGCTCCTCCTCCTCGAATCCATATTAATTCATCTTCGTATTTTCTCGCTCCTCCTTTTCTTCTCTTCTTCTCATCTTCCTGCTCCTCCCCACATCCATATTTAATCATCTTTTAATTATCTTTGTATTTTCTCCCTCCTCCTTCTTCTCTTCTTCTTCTCTTTCTCCTCCTCTTCTTTCTCCTCCCTGCTTCTTACTCTAACCACATAATTGCATTGCCCTCCTCTTCCTCCTCTTTGTATCCTGGAATGTCGATCTTCCTCCTCCTCCTCCTTCCATCTTCCTCCTCCTCCCCCTTTTCAGTAATTGGGTTTTCCAGACTTTCTTCAAAGCTACTAATTTTTTTTATTGTTGCCTCGCATTCATTTTCACATTTTTAGTTTTTTATTCCTCGTGTGTCCTCGTGTGTAATATGAAGATACTGATAGTCAAGTATGGAGTTTTGCGCCAGTGTTAGGTTGAAAGAAAAGACTTACAGCGAACAGTTTCCCAAGCTATGAACACGGAAAAGTTCATTGGATTTTCTTAACAGTTCCCCTCAAGTTCCCCGTCACGCCATGCCTTACCGAGTGTGAGGGGAGGTGAGTCAGGTGCATCCACACTGAAAAAAAGGGAGTGTGAGGCTCCCTGAAAACTCTGACGAAGCTATTTTTGTAACTCATGGCGTGACATCTAATACCGTGAGATTATTGTGTGTGTGTGTGTGAGTGTGTGTGTATGTGAGAGAGAGAGAGAGAAAGAGAATTTGTTCAGTACACTGTTGAACAAGCTCGTTTCCTTCACCCATCTTAACTTATTTTAATTTCTACACCATATCCCGCGGTATGACGGCAGACAAGTGAAAGATGAATAATTTGTATACACACTATTTACTCCCGAACGAAAAGTGTATGTTTGTGTGTGTGTGTGTGTGTGTGTCTAGCCTATGTGTGTGTTTCAGGTGTTGGAGTCGTGTGACGGGAAGCGGCCGGACGGGGTGACCCTCGAGGTGAGCCACGATGTCGCCAGCACGGACACGGACAGCGGCATGTCCGGTGAGTGGCGCGGACTGGGAATAACTTTACCGCAACTCTAAACCTAATCCCCTGAACAAACATAAGCTCTAAGGGGGGGAAAACTTCAATTAAGTATCTACGAATAGTCTAATCACCACGGGGGTCATATGATAGAGTATAGATGTGTTTTTTTGTGTGATGCTTTCCAAAATATTGCCGTACAGCGCACACGTCTGTAGGCCAAGGCCATGCGTGGTGCGTCTTCTTACATTTTCTCAACCCACTAATCTGTCTTCAGTATAAGTGAATGTCTATTTATAGGTTATTTATATGCAATGTATATGTTATTTATATGTCTATTTATATACACCTTCAGGAGGGGCGAAGGAATCCCGCCGGGGCCGTCACAAGAGCGAGGCAGGGTCAGAGGGCAGCGAGGAGAGGTCTCTAACGCCCCCTGCCCGCCAGAGCCACGCCCACCGCCCCCCCACCGCCAGCCCGGACCAGGGGGTGGTGACGGACGAGTGCTGGGGCCCCGCCTACCCCACGCACCACGCCCCCCTGCAGTTCAAGGTGGGCGGGTGTGTAGAGAAAAAAAAATGGAAGAGGAGGAGCATTTAATTAACCACCACTACAGATTATCATAACATTTCCACAACTACAAAATCCCGCCCACACACCTGTTATGCTTGTGTGGCTTTATTGATGTAAATGTATGATGAGAAAAGATTACCATACATGAAAACAGCTAGAAGTCTTATGTGTTGCATTAGTGTTTTGTTATTATCTTTACACTTGTTTACATTTGTGTCCGTCAGATTGAAGAGCGCTTGGAGGAGGTCACGACGCATCACGTGACTGACGAAGACGACGCCGACGAGGAGGAGGGGGATGTCAGTGACTCCGGGTCGTGGCGCGGCTCCCAGGGCTCCCTCGAGGATCGGCGGAGGACGCGGCGCCACAAGAAGGTGACGCAACACTCGGTGACCGAGGACCCGCTCGTCTCGTGCCTCCCTGTCGCCTTGCCTGACCCCGCCCAGGTCATCTCCAGGCGGGTGTCCTTCCCCGAGCTGGGGCGGGACATTGTACAAGGTGTGTCCTAGTATTCCATCCCGACCTGTCTTCAGTCTTCAACCCCGGAAGAGCGCCAAGAAAAGTCGATACAGACACTAATATAAATTAATTTATAGGTTAAGATAATATCCTTGAAATCACTGCAACTCAGCAAAAATCTTAAAATCTCCCCACATTCACTGTTCATCCTGTACTTATTCCCTCTTGTTGTTTACAGACTCGTGTTCAGACACCGAGTGCTGCACCGTGAGTCCCGCAGACATGGTGGTCGATGCTGACTCGTGGGAGGAGAACTGGCTCTTCCGCCGGCATCGCCTGGCGGGCCTTGGCTCCTCTGACCCCATCACCATGCTGATCCCTAACCCTGAGGCTCACGTCTTCCCAACAGTGGGCAACAGGTCAGCCTTGTGCGCCAGTAATGGTGGAAATACACATGATGGATTTGTTCATACTCTTCATCATCATGAACAGTGAGGCATCGAAATAGATTGAAAAAATATTTTCAATGTGTCTCAAACAGTGTTGAGGGAGATTAAGAGGCTATTTGCTTGATCAATATTATTGTATAGCCTTTGAATCTTGAATTAACTTTTCTGTTCAAACTATGTTGTTGTTTCAATAATCTTTTATTAGTTTCTTAAAATTTATTCTCGGCTTTATAAATCCATCAGTCTGTCATTGCCCAGGGTGCATTATTTAATAATCAGTAGGGCAAACAGGGCATTCACAGCTGGCCCACTCACAAGGGGGACACCATTCTCACCATTCTCACCATTCTCATTTTAGATGAATTAATTGGATGAGAGTCTGATTACTGATTATATTTCAGGGATGTGGACGAGCTGTCGGAGTTGTCGGAGCAGAGGTCAGAGTGTAGCAGTGAGCCCTGGAGTGACAGTGAGGGGGAGGGGGAGGGTCTGTATCCCAGCCCCCGCAATGCTGCCTCTCGGGAACTGTCCTTGCTGGCAGGTGAGGAGGGAGGGACACAACACCTTAGGCTCATCAAGGGGTAGTTTGCTTCCTATATAAATCTACCCTTGTAAATGTATTGACTTCCGAAATTTATGATTTGTAGATACTCACCAGAGTTAAATGTGAAATTACAGAACTTTTCCATGGAACAGTTTGAAAATCTTAGAATTTCATAACAAATCTAATTCTTACATCTGTTCAATCCTTCAGTAGACCTGTACAACAAGGACAGTGGAATGTTAAACTCCAACACTAAGCCTCTCAGTAACAGACCTCTCAAAACACGATGCATCATCTCCATCACAGGAGAAATTGTGGCTGAGTTTGGCCAGCAAGACAGAGAGTACACAGTGGACTACAGTGCAGCGAGTAGAGTGGCTGCCAGGAGGACCCCACCACCACACTCCCCCTCCTACAGCACGCACTCCTGGCCCCACACGCAGCCCCAACACACTGCATACCCCAGTGAGACGCCTGGGGAGCACCACAATGGCAGGGCACTGAGAGGGACTAACAGAGACTGTGAACCAGACATGGAGCGGCCTGTCCCCAAACCAAGGTGGGAGTGCTAGTCAGGGTGTATTGCAATGACAATGCAAAATAATTATGTAATTTTGTTTATGATATTTTGAAAATGTCTGCTTAAGTTGTCTGCTCTCAATAGTGTAATTCAATTTTCTGGATCCTAATGTAAAGATTATTATTTGGACAAAAAAATAATGTATCCTATGTTTATTTTAATATTACTGTAATTTATATTTTTGTCAATAAACCAATTAACTAACTATTGATGAACCTGTGCCGTGGCCTACTGGATGCTTCATTGTAGACATTGATTTTTCTCCACGTAAATTTGATTAATTAGTATTATTTTGAACTACCACGAACCAATATATAAGACTTCATCTTTTCTTTTTATTTCTTGTAAACAATTTTGATTGTCTGCTACTCAAAGCAAACATAGCACCATAATTACAGCTTTCCATATTCCCACCTCCCACCCACCAGAAAACTCTCTTTAGCCGTCACGTCATCCTCCAAGGCCTCAGACAAATCCCCCGCCAAGAGCCTCGCATCCCCGGTGGAGGACCTCACCATCCTGAGCCCCCCCCTGGACGTGCCCTTGCCCAGTGAGGCGAAGAGCAGCAGTGAGATGGTGTGGTTTGTGGAGACGCCTCAGGACTGCATCGTACTTCAGGGCCGCACTCTCAGACTCTCCTGCGTCCTCAACACCAAGAGACCCATGGGTGAGGCGGGGAAGGCAGGGTGTTCAGAGCAGAGTCTTGGTAATGGAGGAAGGTGCCACTTTCTGAGATTAATTAGCAAACTTAGAAATGATCAAGGTTATTTATCAATTCACTTTCTCCCATGTAGTACTCTTATCTTGAGCAAAATTTGTAACTTTTTTTTCCATCACTTGTCAGTTCCCATTTTCCTTTCCTTCCTTTATGATGGATTCCAGTGAGTCAAGCCTGTAGGTGTACCTAGCTTGCTACTGAGAGGGTCTTCCCATCTCTTTGTATCTTGTCACGTTGAAGTCTAGTAAATTGAATTTATTGAACAGTGACTTGTAAACTAATAGCTTTTAGGTAGCCCTTCAGAGCACCGTAATTTCCTTCAAGCTCACTGCTGGCACTGACTCATGTGTGTAGGTGGTTGTGGCAGGAATTCATTGCATCACTTATCTTGAGAAATTGCCAGGAGGTCTAAATATTTCCAGGTTTAGATGCTGATTGATGTGTTCAGCAGGTGACCGTTGGTGCATTGTTGTGAGTGGTGTATGTTTGCAGGGCTGACCTGGTACCACAATGGGTCGCTGGTGCGGTCAGGGCGGCAGGAGGTGTTGGCGTGGCGCCGAGGCCCCACCCACCACTTCCACCTGTACAACATGACCCCAGCGGCCGCCGGGGTTTATGCCGCTGCTGCCTACACCGCCTCACACTGTGTTTGGGCGTTCTGCAGAGTGCATTACAAAGGTTACTTTCTTTTATCTTCCATCTCATTATTTTGTTAATTTGGTAATTGATGATAGAGCTTCTATATCTTGCTCATTAGAGTAAATCAAGGTCATTCACATTAACAAGATGAAAAGATAACAAGAAGTTTGCTCTGCCAACTGATAGTATAGCATCCATCCATTATGACATTGGTTCATACCATTGGAATCATCATGAGTGCCTTCTTCTTTAGTGACTTTTTGACACAATTTGTTATGGTTATTACAACTTTACAAGCAGCTATTTCAGTAATATCAATATATGAGAAAGATAATGTTGATTCACAGCAGTATGACAAGCTGTAGTTTTTTTTGCAATCTAACAATTATTGTGACAAGTGTTCTTTTAGATGTCCACCACACACTCCCTCCCTCAACAGCCAGTGCCCGGCCGGGGAAGAGGCCGACCTTCACCAAGG
This sequence comes from Chionoecetes opilio, assembly GCA_016584305.1. NCBI lineage: Eukaryota > Metazoa > Arthropoda > Malacostraca > Decapoda > Majidae > Chionoecetes > Chionoecetes opilio. The sequence continues at coordinate 151,514 of JACEEZ010001139.1, read as the reverse complement.
GCCTCACAGATGCCACCGTGGAGGAGTGTGGGGAGGTCAGCCTTCAGTGCCAGGTTCAGGGTCACCCGGAGCCCAGGGTCACTTTCTCCCGCGGCACCCGACAGCTGGAGCCATCCTCTCGTGTGGCCATAGGTGGGTGCATGGCTGGCTGGACCCCAAGCTATGTAAAAGCTCAATACATTTTGTCTTGCATCTTAAGCAGATGTGCACGTAATTGAGCAAATGTCTTGTAAATACTAATGCAGTTAATGGTCTTGAGGCAGCCCACTCAACTCACTAACCATAAGTCCAGCTTCAAATCCTCATGCTGGGTTGAGTTTTATATAGTTTGGGGTGGTTCCCTCCCCTTATATTACTTGTGGGGGTAAAAATTTGTGCCCTAACTTTTCCCAATAACTGTGTGCGGGTTGGTTGTGACCTCCATACCATTGCTGCATATTCAAGCTTTGGTCTCATGAATGATGTGATTATCCTCTTTAGATATTTGTCATCAATGTTAGGAAACTATTGTTGGTCATTTAATTTAGGGTGAATGCATTGTATCTCCCACTGCAGAGAGCGACCAGTATGGGACGTGGATCCTGCGCCTCACCGACTGCTCCCTGGCTGATGCCGGGGAGATCACCGCCACCGCCGCCAACACCCTCGCCAGTGCTACCTGCAGGTGCAAGGTGAATGTGTTCCCTGAGGGCACCCCACTGCCCCGCCACGACCACTCCCGCCCCTCCAGGCACCACCAGGCGCAGCTCAACCAGCAGGTTGGTCTTTTTGAAATGTTTTTGAAGTGTGACTTTGAGTAACTAGTAGTTCCTGTGAGGCTCAGTAAAATCCCAATTTTGTTTTTTTCACAAAGAAAAAGGTATTAAAAAGGCTCTAAATTCATGGTAACCAATGTGTAACCTCGGTACTGCTTGGCCCCAATAGATGCAGACAGGATGTGGTGCAACTTGTGCTTTAATATGCTTTGGTAAAATGATTATATAAACTGAACATTGCCATTAACTACTGGTAATTGTGACGGTTGTCTGAGTAAAGTAACCGACTTTACCTAGAGTTGTACAGTGAAAAACAAACTATGCAGTGAAGTGTGAAAGTGAAAAGGAGCTCTGCAGTGAGTTGATAGATTCTGGATGATATAGTATATTACAGGTGGTGAAGAATATGCTATCTATACACTATTGTTAAGGGATAGGTATTGGTATGATAGGTATGGGTGTGGCACATTGTAAACAGGTTTCATCCAGTTCATTATTGCTGGGTTGTACCTGGGTTGTGTGTGCATGTAACTGTAGACTATCATATACACCAAATATTTTACACTCATAATTGACAAAATTAGGACACCATGTAGGCTATAGGTGAAAAGAGTTCAGTACAGCCAAGCCTCAAGAGTCCCTCAAGCCTGCAGAGATGGCAGATGAAGTGTGTGAGTGTAGCCAGTGGAGTAAGTTTGTGGGTGGAAGTTACCTAAGTAGTGTTGAGAGGGGGTGACTCACGGCCCCTCCCGCCCATGACCCAGAGGGGTGACGGGACACCTCGCTCTTGCACAAACCTCATCCAGCGCTACCTCTTTTGCTGCTGGGGACGAGTGCGTGTGGACGATTCGACGCCTCTGCTCCTCCAGCCCTGAGTGACGCACATGTAACATAACATCTCCAGTACTCAGCCTCCCTGACCTATGCTTCCCTCACCTCCACATCTCCTGTATTAGACCATTCATGCACTTTTATTATGATTTTTTTTTCCAGTGTTTTTTCTTAATTGGTTGTCACTCCCTAACCTGAAAATCATGATGCCATCACGTTATGTTTGGGGAAGAAAAATGACAAGTAGTGTTAGGTGAAACATATGAAAAATTAATAAAGTGGAAGGGAGAGTATTTAAGATCAATAGAATGAAATGTGAAGTAATTTGAAAGCCAAGACTTAACAAACAAGTTGCACCTGGCCATGCAGCTTGGTGAGCTGGCATTAGTTGACAATGACTGATTTATCTACAAATGTAACTTGCCTTAAAATATCATGATTTGAAGGTTGTACAATCTGCTCTCTACACTTAATTTTAATTTCTTTTGAAAGTAGTGTTTCAGGGTAAAGGAGTCGACGCAAAGCACTTCGGCGCTTGTATTTATCTTCTTTTGACAGAATTTTCTGAAATGAGTACTTTTAAAAAGTATGTTTTCATTTTTTTTTTATAGAAGTTTGGAGTCCTGTTCAGAGATAGATTTTGTTTTGCATGATCATATTCTAATCATGTGTGGCATCGATATGTTTTATTATAAAGATACTTGCATGTGTAACACTTTTGCATTCCGTACATAACTTTCAGCAATTCCTGTGTATTAATTAAGTATGACAAGTTTTCTGTTGTCATTAATCTTTTTACAAAATGACATTTCTTGCTTATTTTTTATTTTGGCTGAAGTTTGCCTTTAACATCTGCAGAATGTGTATAATTTATGATACCTACCAGTAGAATGATATATTACTAAATGTCTGCATATAACTATCGTCAGTCGTAATGATTATGAAAGTGCCATATATTGACCCCTTAAGTACTATGATTATCATTTGACAATACAGTGTACTGTACCATGTAAGGACTACAATTGTCAGTGAACAAATTCAATGGTACATTGTACCCCGTAGTACAATTTCGAAAAAATTTAGGGACAGATCTGAAATCAGCTTGTTTTTGGTGCAAATCCAAAGTAATAGATTATTCTTACCATTTTTTTTTTCTTCAAGATTTTTTTTTTGGTACCTGATCGTGCAGATTGTAGCCAGGATTTGCGTACTTAAGGGGTTAATAGTTTACAGCTGTCAACATTTTCTGAGCCATGACAACATGCGGTGAGGTGTAGGAGGCAACTAACTGGGTGTGGTGTTTCCTTCAGCTCAAGGGGCGGTCAGGCAGCAAAACCACCCACAGGACGCCCCCTGGCCCTTACCTCTCAGCCAACACAGTCCACACACCTTCCACTGCTGCATTAACCACACCATCTCACCACCTGCTTGAGGACCCATTAACCACAGCCTCAGGTGCTAAAGGTGATCGTGGAGAGCAAGAAGACATCCAGCAGGTGCCCGCCAAGCCAGGTACTGCTGCAGGAGGGCTCAGGGACCTTGGTGACCTTGGTGGGGCCTCCGGGGACTTGCATGAGGCTGTGAACGTTGTGGAAACCCAAGGAAGTCCGCTGCTCATGCTGTCTAATACCAGTGCTTCAGAAGGTAGCGTGCATGAGGGACTAGGTGCGGTAGACTGTGGTGGTGGTGGTGGTGGTGGTGGTAGTGGAGTTTTGGATGGTCAGTCAGGCCAGTGGTGCAGGAACCATCAGTATGATTTTCCCATGATTGCTGAGCAAGCTTATGATCTTGATGCCTCAGATGGCGACACCCTCCCCTCTGCCTCTGTACATGGTGCTAGTCTGGACCTTGACTATTATCCCTCAAGCCATGATGATAGTGCCTCTTCCTCCTCCTCCTCTGATACTGATAATAAAGAGGATGGGGAGGAATTAACCTTCGCAAGATCCTCTGACTACTTCAGTGCAACAGCTTCCACCTCCTCGGCACGCCAGACCCCCCAGACTAACTCTCCAGTCCCTCCCTCCACCCTCCCTCCTAACCCGCTGCATGCCTCTAGCTCCCCTAAGGACCCCCGCCTCCAGAAGCATGAAGGACTCTTACAGGATGCTCCACCTCCCACCCTTCCACCTGGTGCGCCTCAGCCAGCCTCAGGTAAGACTCATCATTGAGATCATGGAGCTGAACTGTATATGTAATGTCTCGTGCCTTGCCCACTTATAAGGGTGTTAATTATGGATGCTATGCTTTAGAAACAACTCATGTAAAGTTATATGAATATGGATAATGACTAGAGTGATTTGGATGGACTTAATGAAAGACAGGGTGTCAGACAGGACTGTACCAGACTAGACTTCTCCATGAGATAATTTCATGTACTGATATTTGTAGAAGCATGGAAACAGGTAAGTGGTGAATTCTAGTTGTAGAATGGATGGGAGACTGTCCTTATAAGTTGAAAACTATGGTATTACTATGGTATTATGTAGTGTGTTGATAATTCTAGTAATCATTTGGTTTTCAGCTACGTGTAAAAATCCTGAGTAGCTTACAGCTGCTGTGCAAGTAAGTTTGACACGATAGTGATTCTTATATGAGGCTGTGGTGTCAGGTGTTAATACTGTGATAAGGTTTATTGGATTAGATTATCTGCTAAGCCTGTTTTGCTGCTGTGATGTAACTTTGAAACTCAATCTCATATCTGGGAGAATTAAGTGAAGTAGCAGCTGTGAAATGCCGGAGTGGTTATGTAACATGATGGATTGAGGTATTATCAGGACTCAGACAAGCTGGGATAGTAGCTTTTAAGTTCTCACCTTTTGGTGTATAAATATCAAGCTTTTTCCATCTGATTACATTGCATGCTGACATACTCATGTCTCGGGTGCATGATTACCCTTCACATCATGGAGGTTATGGAGTTTGGTTCCCCACTTAACATAAGACAAACAAAACAATGCAGCGACTAATACCTGTTCTTTACCTGTCTTGCATGATGGAGGTTCGGATCAGGACTTGCATGATGCACTCAGACTGCAGTAATACGCCTCACATTATATGATTAAGTTGAGTAAGCTTTTACAGGAACTACCATGTGTAGGTCTCACAGCCTCTTGTAGCTTCTTTACGTTCTTGTTCTTATGTTGGATCACTAATGAATACCTTGTGTCCCCACTCAGGCACCATTGCTGATCGTGAACACCGCAAATGGGAGGCTGCCGTGCCACTCCCCAACAACCCTTACTCCCCGGAGCGCCTTGCACACCGCCTCTCCCACTCCCGCCCCCCCGACCACCCCCGCTACACCCGACACGCTCCTCCTGTGTGAGTGTTTTGCCTTTCGTGTGCTTCAAGGTGTTATAAAGTTGGGGTTTACATCATGTTTATGATACACATCAGATTAGATTAGATTAGTATTTATTTCACATTTCACTATAACACGAGTGCATCTAAAATATTCTGAATGTCCTTAAGACTGACTCAAAACACGTTCTTCCACAGTGAGTTTTCAGGGGACAGCACGAATGACCTGGACCCCAGCCTGCAGGAGGGCATGCCACCCAGGGCAGACCTCAACAGGTACAGCCGTGACTACTATGTCCCCAGCAGCACCAACCGCAATGCTGCAAAAAACAGGATTAACTTAGCAAGCCACCAAAATCACACTCAGGATAATTCCCTGACTTCCAAGCCACATCTCACTAATGGGTGTCACTCCCTGCCCAGCCCCTCACCCCAGGTCACAAGTAACGGCCAGGTATGCTCTCCTGTTCTCCATATGCATGCTCAAGCACCTTGCATAGCCACTGACCTAGCCGAGTGCTCAAAAACCCCTCTTTCATTGCCTGAAGCTTCAATTTCCTTGCATTCATCTCCTCCTGTCTCTCATTGCAGTGCAGTGCATGCCTTTGGTAACACAAGTAGCACCACTGTTACATATAAGGGTCTAGAGATTTCATCAGGTTCGCCAGGTAAAGTGGACAGCTCCATTATAGACAGGTTTGACAGAGGCAAAGTAACACCACCGAGCCCATCATTGACTCATAGACCAAACAGAAGTGCCTGGGAAAGTAAGAGGCCATCCAGTTTCACTCTGTCCACTGCACGTGACTCACATTCCTCCTCAGATGGAAAGGTCAAGCCATCAGGTAGTCAGTCTTCTCTTTCCTCTTGCCAGTCATCGCCTCTCTCCAGCCTGGTGTCTCCCCTTCTCCCCGAGTCACCTGGCATTGGGAGGCTGGAGGGCGACCTCATTCACCGTAGCGTAACACGTCTGTCATTCAGGGCACGACAAGCCACCAAGGAATTTAGTCTCAACCCACTTTATGAGGATGAGGTCAGACCTATGGGAGATGACACTGTAGAAACTCATCATCCTTCCCAAAGAGCCATTCCTGATACTCCCATCACAACCCATCCTTCAGAACCTTCCTCAGACTATTACAGCTCCTACGAGTCCCTCCCCTATCTGTCCTCCTTCAGCCGTGAGGGAAGCTTGAGACTCCCTAAACCACAGGTGACGGAGGAAGTTTTTGAGAGTCTGTCCGACATGGGGGGTTCTGTCAGACTCAAAAAGAACAAGTCTCCCCTCAAGCCTTGGGGCAGCTTTAAGCATAAGAGAGACATGATGTTTTGATTGAGTGATACCAACATCTCTCTATCAATATATTCAGGTGTTCACAGGGACCAAGAGACTGTGAGATCAGACACTTGAAGAGCATTAGGGAGCAGAGGTGGTCACAAAAAGCCATGATTCTTATTTCTACAATCCTCTTGGTCTCCTTGGGTACAGACTAGGGAAAAAAGAACTTTCCCCTCTCAAAATAATGTTTATCTCAAGAAACATTATTTTAAGTGTGGGTTTAAAGATTTGGTAGAGTGCAACACCGTTATATAGTATTTATATTTCTGGAAGACAGATAAAGAATTATATTTTAGATATTGTTTTATGTGGAAATGAAAGTTATAGATGAGATAGGAAAACCCCATGTGATGTCTGAGAGGAGAATGAAGTGGAATGCAGGGGAGCAGATTGGGAGGCATGTGACGTAACAGTAATGAAGGAGTCGTGTATAGTAAGGTATTCTTTTGGGATTATTTTTTCATGGTCACGTCTTATTGGCGAACCCTCGGAAGGGAACTGCATCAAAATGATAAGGAAGCCTGAAAGCTGTTTGGTATATATCCGTGTTTATCTTCAAAACATTTTATCCTTATGTCATATACTTTTTAAAATTTGCACATAATTCTTCAGTTATTTTTTGTTTTAATCATTCTTTTCTTCACCATTACTTCCTTATATCTTCTTAGTGACCTTAGCAAGCAGGACATTATATCCTGAACTAATGATACCTTATCTCTGTGGGAGCATTCCATAACACTGATAAAATGTGCAGGGCTCTGGGCTCCCTCCTACTGAGTGAATGCCATTGCTGATAATAGAGATAATACTAGATAAGGGGGCTTGATCTTTGGTGCAGATAGACATGGGAGGGGCAGTAGAAGGCCAGGCTTCATTGTAACCGGTTGTGAAGGTGTTGTTTTCAAATAGACCATTTATGACCTGGTTTGGAAGGCTTCACTAAACTAGGTAAGCTGTACTGACATAGCTTTGTACTGAGAGAGAGATTGATTGATTTAATGCCAAAAAGGGGGAAATGTGAGAGAGAGAGAGAATGTTGACTGCAGGAATTTTCCACCATTGATATATCACTTAGCTTTCTTTGAAAAAAATTAAAAACTGTGCCTTTGATATAAATCCCATCCTGCTTAGAACATTATTATCCATTACGACCAAAAATTTGAAAACTTGTCAAGGATACAGTTCCCATACACTTCTGCTTTCCATTTAAAGTTTTGTACCTGACCTTTGCATATTGCAGAAATGGCCTTTTCCTTCATAGCCACATTTTCTCCTGGCTTTCACATTCAGTTTTTTCATCAGTGTATCTCTGATACTCTTTATTTTATTACATCACAAAGGACTGGCCAAGGGGAAAAAAAAGTAGCAAAAAGGCCACTAGCTGCCAGTCTCTATAAAGCAGACAGTAATTCTAGAAAGGGTTGTGGTCCTATTTAGTTGTAAATTGTATTGTGTTGACCTAGCACAAAGCTTGACCTAATAGAATGCATGCCTTCCTTCTGTACTGCCTAGCTTAGTGGACTAATAAACCTGCTCATTACAGTTATGCATTGTATTCCTAACCAAACAAAGCTGCTAACTACGTAATGGCTCACAGACTTAGATTGTAGTCTTATTATTACTAACCAAAACCTAATACCACTCTTTATTCTAAGTTTTATTTTGGTATATTCTTTTCCTTCTTCAATGGCATGTGGGATAAAGCATATGAAAGAGACCATCTGTCATGAATATTGAAATGTCTTTAAAGAATACAAGATGTTCAGAAAGTAGAGAAGAAGTTCACTCGCTGCGGCACGATCGCATCCAGTGTGTCCTCAGTCATTGAGTTGCGTAGATCATTCAATATATGCTTAACCCCTTCACGCCCAGATCTTTCCTTTACTATAAAAAAATTGTCTGTTAGTCATAAAATTACGAAAAGTAACTGAACATACTAAATTAGTTAGTGGACAAGGATACTAAACAGGTCATATCTATAAAATATTACTTATAATTACTAAAAATCGTCTAATGGTGGTTATATTACAATGGAAATTACGTTCTGGTCTCAAGTCTTAACTCCACTGAACAGTCTTTTAATTGATGCCTGTGTGGTTGGGACAGATAGTGTGGCCCACGCCAGGTTTCGCTATTGTGCGTTACTAAATACTCAACTAATTTTTGATATGGATGGAAGGAATGGAAAGATGGGAAAAAAATTCCATCCCTGACATATTCCATTTTACATAATTAAATTTTTATTCTATTCCATTCCAATCCATTCCCATGCCATGTCATGACATGATTTGGTGATTGGTAATGATTTGTGACATTGTAGTCGTATTTATGATCGATAATGACAAGTTTTTAACTAAATTAGAAAGTTAGACGTCACGTATACATCAGAGGGTACAGTAGATTACAGATGTTAGATAACACCAGGATAAGATAACACAAGCTTACTGCCAGTACAGACGAAGGGTTATGAAGGCACAAGGTCCCTCTGAGACTGACCCACAAGTGAAACAATACAATAATAGCAATAAGTATAACAATGCAACACCATAATAATTGTTTAGTGATGTAATGTGCAATGGCATACTGTTAACCATACTGTTGTTATCTGATAAAACGAACATGATAACAGATGAATTTATAGTTGTCTTGAGGTAATCTTGTGATTTATCATCTTTGATAAGATACTAACTTTTTGTATTCTTGTTTATTGCTTAATACCTCAATTTTCCCACCCATCTCCTGCCTCAGTGCTAAGTTGATAACTAGATTCCTCCTCTTCCTGTTCTGCCTTGATATTATAGCATATCTTACGACATACTATAACTTTTATTATTTTTGCTGCTGTGGTGATGTTTCCTAGGTTGTTTTAAGGATTTCTTTGACCTATGCAATCATAACACCTAGTGTGCCTCGAAAATTTGTAGAAATGTCACCATTTTCTATGAATGAACATTAGTGGCTGCCTGAATATTGAGGTTGTAAAACCATTGAAATATCAAAATGAAATTTCAAAGATATGCATAAATTGCATCCGTTATCTTTCTCCATTTCCTGCTGATGACCTGGCAGGTGATCTCCCATGTTGTCCAAGCATGTACGTAATCCATTATGTAGTACGTATTGCTAAACCTGTCATTGTGCTCATCTGAAAATCTCTTTAACAGATCAGGATTCCTGTGGGAGGCAGCCTCACCACCCCTAGCACAAGACAGAACCAGAGTGACAGCGCGGGCAAGGGTGATGTAGAGACCAGCAGCGCTGAGGTGGTGGGATCCTGCAGGGCGGCAGACTGGAAGGACGAACTCAAGGATATTCAGGTAGGAAGGTTTGCAGTAATGTCAGTTTGGCTTTGAAGTGTAGGAAAGAGGTAGCTTATTACCAGTAAGCAGACCTACTTGTACCCTTATACTGAAACCTGTTGTAGAATCTGGCAACATAATTGGTACATTGCAGGAGCTGTGAGTAAGTTGTTATCAGGAAGTGAAGGTGTACAAAAGTAGACTCTGATATAGTCTTCTTCTCGTGCCATTGTGTTCAGGCTGCTCGTGTGGAACAGGAGGTTGCCCGGCTGCAGCGGACCATTGAGGAGACGCAGCGGCGGTGGGAGACCTACGCCCGCCATGGTCCCGGTCGGGGCGCCACCACCCTCTCTGACGGCTCCACAGAACACCTCCACCAGGCCTGCCGTGGTGGGTCTTCCAGGGTCACTCAGGGAAGGGAAGGAGAGAGGGCTTCTAGTCTGTGTTCAATGCTAATAAGGGATCCTTGTGCTGAACTTACTTCCTGTTGTGTATTTTTTTCAAATGTCACCCTTTTACTGCTTTTGTGACAGGACTGCAAGCTTTTTGCATCTGGGTTTTGAGGCCGCAGCTTCTCAGATTACATCCTTTATATGTATTTAACAAAGTGGACAAGGGTTATACTCTTTTAGAAGACAAAGCTTTGTCCACAAAGTCATCTTACATGGTCTGACTTTCTCTTAGTGATCGTATCATCTTTTTGATATGCTTAATTGTGGATTGTTGATAACACCAGCAATCAATGATAGATTTGTTTTTAATCTGAATTTTTCTGCATGTACTGCCCTGTATGTTGTGCCCCCCTAACCTGAGCATCTGTGGCAGAGGCATACCTTGTGCCTCCTCGACATGACCTGTGGAGGACGGTGAGTGTGGACACCATCGCCGTGCCCCTACAAGACACTGCCCCTCAGCCGCTCCTCCTCCGCCACACCAGCATGGACAACCTGCGCCCCACCTCCAAGGTCTCCAACATCCAGAGTCTGGCTCACCAGCCCCACCAGAGCACCACCAGCATCAACTCTGTAGACAGTGGTAGCCTTGATGGACCAGGACACCCAACTAACCACTCTACATTGGCTCCATTGGGGAGGTCTGTGGAGAGTGTGGGTGGATTCAGTGACCGAGATGCCCTAGACAGCGATGGGTCTCTCCATACCCCGGAAGAGTCGCCTGTGCTGCCCTCCGTCAAGAAGCTGGCCTCCAGGTTTGACCCAGGGCCCCAAAAGGTGAACAATCTGGACAAGCATGGCAAAAATGTGAGTTTCTGTTTTATCTGTTGTTCAATTAATGCTAGGGCCTGGTAGCAGCTTCCTATATGTGCTGAAAGTCAGAGTGAGGCAGAAAAATTAATATTAACTTTAATATTGTTTAAAAAGTAATCATATTTAGCAGACTAGAATAAGTTGGAGTTAATAGTAAAACTTATCAAGAATATATCTTGATAAATTTGGACTTTACGTGAATTGAATATAGCTTTATATAAGATATCTGTTTATTTAACATTGCTTTTGCACAAACAGAATTCTCTCTCTCACTCTGGCAAGAACATCCAGAGTGTCGGGCAGGTTCCCCAGGCTGACCGAGCGGCCTACACCAACAACTTCAACAAGCGCCATGAGAAGCCCTACGTCATGAAGGAGGTAAGGTCTCCGGCTGAGGTCCTGCTTCCAACAGACCCTGACACACACAGCAGTGACGGTGATAACTGGGAGTCTGACGACACAGCGACAGTGACCAGTATGAGTCTGCCGCCAACCCCAGTCTCCCTTAGTAATAGATACAGTTTCAGTACCTCCAGCCTCATTGACACAGACTCCTCACCCCATTTAGATTCCAACGATCCAGATGCAACAGGCTCCAAGAGTTTCTTTGGGGTGACTCTCCGCAAAGGAAGCAGGAGTTCTCCCGTCCATGTATTCAGCAGAAAGCGAGACTCCTCGTCTGATGAGGCTTCCCATGCTGATCAGAGAAAGATGTTTGCAAGGCGGGAGTCTAGTGGAAGCCTGGCCAGTGTGGGGCGGATTAGGCGGGAGTCTAGTGGCAGCCTGGCCAGTGTGGGACGGATGCCGACACCCTCCAGCAGTGAGGAGGACACGCCGGCCACCCTCAGACAGTCCACCATCATCAAGGTGGACTCAAAGCCCCGTTTCAGTTTTAGTGGATCTCAGGATCCACTGTTTAATCCTGAAGATTCTGGTGTTCATTCACCTCCTGTTAGAAATTTTACTAAATCTCAAAGCTTAGCAAACATATATCAGCATGAAGAGCAGAGTTCCCCAAAAATGTCCTCAAAGCAAGAGCAGAATTCACAAAGTATGATGGGCTATGCATTTGCACCAAAAGGAAAAAGAAACATGAGTAGCTTTTTAAGAGCCTACACAAGGCAGAAATCCCTTCGTGATATACATCAAATCGATGAGAAAGCTGAGGAAAATTTCAGCCTCCAGAGAGCAAATGATGCCTGCACTCAGCCAAGGTTCCAAGACCCTACACTCCGATCAAATCCTTCTACTCTTAGAAAGGCCAAGAGTGAGAAGTCTCTGACAAGTATTTGTGATTCTACGGACACCATTGCAACCAGAATACATGCACATCTCTCTGAGAAGATTTATCAGCCAACAGTGAATGGCCCCATACCATACAAAACCCAACACCAGAGTTCGACTACACCTTCAACATCTGAAGGCTTTCTAAGGGCCAGTGTTGCAGTAATGGCAACACCCAGCCAAGAAACATTTAGTGATGGAGAACAGACTCCAGTCATAGAGTTAAGTGCATCAAAAGTGGCTGATCACTTCACCCAAGAGAATGAGTCTTCATCAGGATCTCATCAGAATGACAAAGAGGTCACTGCTACAATGGTCTACTGCACAGGAGAGGAACCTTTGGACATTGTTTTGAATGAGGCTCATGTTTCTGCATTCAGTGAGCATCTCAAGAAGGAGCATCAGCAGTCTTCAGGCGAGTCTCCTTCCAGTGAGGGTGGACAGACATCAAGTGACGGCCACACAATGCGTCGACGCAAGAATATGAAAGATTTGCTGAAGGAATATTCTAATGTAAAGTCTTTAGACAACAAGAAGGGTTCTCCATCCACTGTGTCACTGGAAAAAGAATCTAATGCTGAGAATACAGAGCCATACAAGACACTTATTGCAGTTGAGCACAAACCTACGCTGGCCTCTCCTCAGTTTTCTTCCATCTCCAAAACAAAAACATCAAGCCTTACCAGACCTAAGCCCAAAATTTTATCACCACCAATGAATAAGAGTTTAAGTCACTCTCACTTCAGGGATGTAGATCAGGAAGCAGAGAACTCCCCTACAGTGATCAGTGTGTCGGGGAGCCAACCCACAGGTGAAGGTGGAGATGCAGAAGTGTTCCACGCCAGTACCATCTATGTTGGGGATGGGAAGGCTAACTCACATCCAGATTACTCAACTAGGATTACTGTCAATGGCACAGCCTCACCCACATTCAAAGGGGAAGTTACTGTGAATGAGAAACACGTCAATATACCAGCAAAATTACATTCTCCCTCGCAAGTTGGTGGGTTTAGATCAACGGCGGCTGATGATGCTGGAAAGGGAGAAAGAAACCAAGGTATCAGTGATATGCCCGATGCGGCAAAAACTACAGTTGAGGTGAATGATACTTTCTTCAGAGTCAATAGAGAGGAAATGATTGACAGCTACCGTGTCAAGATGGTAAGTGTGACCAAGGCTGTGCCCGATGAGGATTACTCTGTAAAGGACACGGATCACAACCCCATGACCATCAAGGAGATCATCATGAAAGAGTCTCGCACGGGTAAAAGTGGCATCAGTGAAAGGGCTATGGCAAGGAACCAAAAAATAAAGGATGCAACTGTTCCCCTCAATTCCCCATTCTCTCCACTAAGATCTCAGCACAGGAGAAAGTCCTCTGCTATGGTGTCTCCCAGTGAGGAGACTCCACCCAAGCCGGTCCACCAGGACTCCCAGGATGAAGGTGTGGACTTTCCTAGTGACACTCCCCCCTCGGCCAGCAGCCAGGACCCCGCCGGGCCTGAGGGGTGCCAGCTCAGGGTATAGTGCCACAGGTCCTCGTGCATGGTGCCCAGGATGAGGTACTGCACCTGAAGGTCACACTGGGCCGACCTTTCGGACAGCTTCTTTCACACAAGGTCACTTAAGTGTTGATCAGTAAACACAGTCTTAGCTTTTCCTAACACTTTTCCTAGTATCGGGCCTGGGCTCAATTTTTGAATGGATTCACAGTCATTGATTTGCCAATGCACATCAAATTTTGCAACAAACATCTTACAGTAATTAGCTTTATCATGATTTTGAGATGTTACCAAATTCATCATCCATCCCATTACATGGCATAATGCACAAGTTTTGATATTTTAATGCAGAAGTTTGTCCTGCATGTCTTGCAGATCTCAGTAGCACTGAGCTATTGCCATTTGCATCATCTTTTAAAACAGAGGTGTTCAATAAATCCAATAGTCCGTAATGCTAATTGATAAAGAGTACTTATGTTCCGTAAGTATTTATTTCCATAAGCAGTTTTCCACACAATTTCAATAAGGGTTCTACTATATTCCTTTAACAATAAAATGAAGTAATTCATGGAAATTTGTGGCACAGGATCTTGATACAAGGAAACCATATCCATTCATGTCACTCAGTATATTAATTGTTGTGAAAGATGGTCTGAAAGAAACTGTCCCAGAAACTGGCTGATGTTTCAAGCTCTTGTGGATTCCTGAAACTGATTCTTCCACTGGTGCTTCCTGTAGCAAATTTCAAGGCGTCCTGGAAGCTGTTCTTGTTGGGGTGTGATGCCAAGGTTGCCGGGAGTGTTTCGTTTTCTTGTTTCGTGTGGTGTGACTGACCTCTCCATGGCTGCCCTCTGACTACTGGACTGTTACTTGTTACTTGTCGTCCTGTCTTGCCTGTGTGGACGGCTCTTTGTGCATCTGACTTGACTGCCTTCTGGGATTACTGAACTTATCTGTTGAGATTTCTTCACACATGTTTCCTCTCTGTTGTGAGATTTAATAATTCCCTGATTATATTTAAAGTAATGAAATTTAATTTTATTATTTTGAGTTCTCAAGGCTGCCTTAAGTCAATACCTTTAAATTGAGTAGCCATATTTCAGGTTATATTGTAAACACATTTCCTGTTCTACATAATATAAACTTTTCCATTGTATGATCATGAAAATAATGACGATTACTTTTACTGCACCAATTTTCTACAGAATCGCTCTAGATTCTTTTCGACTTCTGATATAAATCAGCATGACCCTTTTTGTCTTCTTGTAAACCATTTGTTTTCAGTGACGAATGACTGATCAAGACATACATTGTACTATGCATTGAATAAGAACTATGCCTCTCATTCAGTGATGCAGTTGTAATTATAAATGACTCGCTTATATAATTCACCCAGTAGGGCAAAAGACAGTTGATTCAAGATTATTTCCGGCCCTGCCAGCAGACTGGGCGTGGGGCGTCACGGCTCTGTGTTGTGTACCGCCAATTTGGTATTTTCTTTTTTACATGCAGCTTATTTTTTTGAATAATGGACACTGGTGTACAAAGCAGTTTACACTGGAAATGTAAATATTGTAAGTTGTGTGTTTTTGTGATTCACTTGTGCCAGTGTGGTGTCGATATTGCAGTTGCCTTTGTGAATGTCACCAAGATGCTTGATTGTTTTGTAATGAAGCATAGAACCTGATTTTAGATGGATTTTGTTATTGCTGCAAATTTGCTTAATGTGCTTTGTAGCAACAGTGATTAGGTAGAAAACTACTTTTGCTAAATGTTTGCTTGTCCTGTGCTTCACATAGGACAGCATTGATTTTGTCCCCATCATTGAATCTTGAAAGGCAATGAATGACCTCTATAACTCATCATGCCATAGTAGGGGGTGAACTTGGCCCAACGTAACATTGTATCAGTACATTGTTTCAGGTTCAGTACTTTATACACTACGTAGTCTGAAAGTCCCATTGAATACCGTTATATACTATTGTTTGAGAGACCTAACAAGCCTTGCCTTGAAACCTAACAACCTTGCCCATCCCTTGAGACCTAACCACCTTGCCCATCCCTTGAGACCTAACAACCATGCCCATCCCTTGAGACCTAACAACCTTGCCCATCCCTTGAGACCTAACAAACATGCCCATCCCTTGAGACCTAACCACCTTGCCCATCCCTTGAGACCTAACAACCATGCCCATCCCTTGAGACCTAACCACCTTGCCCATCCCTTGAGACCTAACAACCATGCCCATCCCTTGAGACCTACCAACCTTGCCCATCCCTTGAGACCTAACAACCATGCCCATCCCTTGAGACCTAACCACCTTGCCCATCCCTTGAGACCTAACAACCATGCCCATCCCTTGAGACCTAATCACCTTGCCCATCCCTTGAGACCTAACAACCTCGCCCATCCCTTGAAACCTAACAACCTTGCCCATCCCTTGAGACCTAACCACCTCGCCCATCCCTTGAGACCTAACAACCTCGCCCATCCCTTGAGACCTATCCACCTCGCCCATCCCTTGAGACCTAACCACCTCGCCCATCCCTAGAGACCTAACAACCTCGCCCATCCCTTGAGACCTAACAACCTCGCCCATCCCTTGAGACCTAACCACCTCGCCCATCCCTTGAGACCTAACCACCTCGCCCATCCCTTGAGACCTAACCACCTCGCCCATCCCTTGAGACCTAACCACCTCGCCCATCCCTTGAGACCTAACCACCTCGCCCATCCCTTTAGACCTAACCACCTCGCCCATCCCTTGAGACCTAACCACCTCGCCCATCCCTTAAAGTAGTCGTCCAGACCATTTCATCATTCCTGATTTAATGCAGTCAAATCATAGCCATTGACGAGTATATCAACAATACGTCGTAACTTTTTGTATCCAGTCAGCCGTTTTTAAATAATCCGCAATCAAAATCTGCAAATTCCCCGAGTTCTCAAAACGCACTCAAGATTTGCAGACGCTCAGGCTCAGGCTCCGTGACGTACCATCAGGGAGGCTCATCTTCCCGCTCTGATCAGAGAGGCACGTAAACACAGAGATAAATATAGTACTTGAAGATATTTGGGTGTTTCTGATAGATTTGTTTTGCTATATGCCACATGCATGCATCCTTTATGGGTGCAGCAAGACAGCTGTGCCTTTCGAGAAAAGTTTGCACACGGAAAGGAGTGGCGTGTGTAGGAGTGGAGTGGCGGAGTGGCGTGTGGTGATTCACGCCTATAGTGTGTTGGGGCGAACAGTTGTGTTGAGAAACGGTGTGTAGTGAGGGTAGCGATGGACCACCACGACTGAGGCTTTGCCTCTTAACAAGACCAAGTAAACCAAGTAAACCAGTTGTGGAGTGGGCGTGGGCGTGCCCTGTGGTGGTGTGGCTGTCACACTTTCTGCCTTCCCGCCCGCATATTTTCCAACTCTTTGCTGTAGTTAATGCTAGTATGTGGTTTCCGAGGAATTACGTTTGACTGTAGCTCCAAAACTAACCATAGGATTTTCTCGAAAGTACCTTCATTGTGATTCCCACACACACATGGTTTAACCTTACTTACCAATCCATGTTTTGGAGAAGTGCCAGGTCCTCCTGCTGAACCTCAGGCTCTGCTAACACCTGTTCATCCACCTCGTACTCGGGCTCAAACATATAGGATCCCATGACAATCTGAGGTTCGTTTTCCTCATAGTATACGCGACCAGCGTCATTTCTTTCGGTGTCAGATTGAGCATCGTACTCTAGATCTGTCACAGCGACAGATTCACTGTCTGACACCGAAGTTCAATCGCTCATCATAACATTTGCCGACAGGTGTCAGACAGAGTGTCTGCGGACGTCCCTGTTCTGACGTCATCAATAACAGTCGTAGCCTTGTTGGAGGGAAGATTTTTTTTTTCGCGCGCTTTTTACAAAAGTCGTGTTTTTACGGAAATATGGCCTGGAAATCAATTATTTTTGGTGGATTAGGTGTTTTGAATGTACATTCAACATAATTCGGCAAAAAAAATTTGGGTCTGGACGACTACTTTAAGACCTAACAACCTTGCCCATCCCTTGAGACCTAACAACCTTGCCCATCCCTTAAGACCTAACCACCTTGCCCATCCCTTGAGACCTAACAACCTTGCCCATCCCTTAAGACCTAACCACCTCACCCATCCCTTGAGACCTAACCACCTCGCCCATCCCTTGAGACCTAACCACCTCGCCCATCCCTTGAGACCTAACCACCTCGCCCATCCCTTGAGACCTAACAACCTCGCCCATCCCTTGAGACCTAACCACCTCGCCCATCCCTTGAGACCTAACAACCTTGCACATCCCTTGAGACCTAACAACCTTGCACATCCCTTTAGACCTAACGACCTTGCCCATCCCTAGAGACCTAACAACCCTCGCCCGTCCCCCAGGTACACAGCCTCACCGCCCGCAGCATGCCACTACGAATCCGGGAGGGTCTGCGTGGTGGCCCCGTCTCCTTCCCATCCCAGGGTCAGTCCTCCCCCAGAAGAGACGCCCCTTCCCCAGAGCACCTTGGCATCCCCTGGGGCCCGGTAGTCATTCCTGCACGCCCAACCCAGATACCCGGGGACACCAGTGATGACTCCTCTGCTCCTTCTGGTTCCCCCCGTCGCGCTCCCCGCAGGAGGAGTGGGGGCAGACGGGAGCACCCAGGCTGGTGTGCCCGCCCCGAGTGTGGCTCCCTCACGGATCCTGCTTTGCAAGTGGCCACGGACAGCTATTGTTGAAGATATCTTTTTAAAAATTAATATGTGCCTCAACAGTCGTGCTATGTAGATAAGTGTTATTTGTGAAAAGTTTTGCTTACTGTGGTGCAGATCCTATAAAAGGAGATGTGAGGAAAAGCAGTTGATTGTGTGGTGTTTAAAGAAGTACTGTGATAATGTGATGAGGACTGGTCTGTGAATACTTTACATGTTGACAAGTGTGCAGTCAGTGTGCCTTCTGACTGCATCAAAATAAGTAAATCAGATGGTGAAATGAACACTGCCTTACTATTGCTGTTAAGTAGACCTTAACTACTTCAAAAGTGTGGTGATAACTGATGCCTTATGGAGCATCAAAGCTTCTGTAAGGACACTGGCAAGTTCCTAAGTAAGGCCCCTTTCAGACGGGGCCACAGAGCAGCGCTGCCGCTTGTACATACTGGAGTTAAATGGAGGCTTTCACACGCAGCCACGACCACAAAAATGTAGCACTGCAGAGGGTTTGAGTAGTTGGCTTTGCTGGACAAAAAGTAGCGCTGCTCGTCACGATACCTGACATTCAATTGTCAATTGTAGCTTTCATACGTAGCTGCAGCCGCGCTGCTATCTTAGCAGCGCGTACGTGGCGCAACTGTCGCGCTGCTGACGCCCCATTCTATTGCAAAAAGGAATGCATGGGAGTCGGTAGTAGTGCCACCGACGCTCGTGAGTTGAAGTGCTACCAACAAGCCACAGAGCTGCCCTGCTAAGTGGCACCGTCTGAAATGGGCCTAAGTATGTAAAGTTCTCAAGTGACTGAACTACTTGAGGCTGAGATGTGTTGGATGAAGCATTCCACAATTCCCTGAAACTTCATCATAGTGGAGAATGAGTTGAAAATATATGGTTGAGAATACAAGAAGGTAGAGTGAAGGGGCAAGACATTAGACTTGCTCTTAAAATCTAAGATGAGGCACCGGTGACTTTACTTGATGAAACATCTTTTGTGGTTATTTAGCAGCAGTGGCCAATCACTGTGTCTGGTGCTTGGTGGTGATGTCTTGGAACTCCTATGGGGATTCCTCAAAGTTTGACACGACAACACCAGCACTTTGTTTTGTACAATGAGTTCAATCGTTGTTCACATCAGGGTGTTTACTCTTCTTCCAGCATCTGTGTATGCCTTATGATCCTGGGTGTCACACCAGCAGTGGTGAGGTGTGGGACTGCAGCGTCCATGGGGTGTACTCGTGTGCGTTTTGGCAAGCCACGGACTGATCAAGATGATGAGAAATTTGTTACAAGGCCATTTTGTTGCGTCAAGTTTAGCTGAACGAGTGTAGTCTCCATTCTTGGCTAAACTTTTGTATAGAAAAATGCAATTTGGGTGAGAAGTTGTCATAATCAGTATCGTGGACGTTGGGGGTATATATTATCTCACTCATAGGTGTCTAGGAAATAGGCTTCCAGTAGGTCATTTTCATCTAAACATCTCTTGGTAGGATGAATTTGTGCTGCAGCCTCATGATTAGCCATAATCTTGCATCTGCAGTGTGTAAAGCCCCGTTCACACTGTGCCAATTTTGGGCCACGACAACCCAGCGACTTTCGGATTTGACTCCCACGCTCCAAGAAGGGGGGCATATTTTTTTGGTGTCTTGGTGTTGGCTAGTATGATTGTCGACGGTCGTTGTCTGTCTGGGACATTCGTCCAACTAGTCTCAAGAAGAGTCACTGGTCATTTTTTGAACTGGCGCCATGTCTACGACAACCACGACTGCCGATCGATTGACCGACAGTCGCAGACGGTCTTGACGAAAGTCATGCAGACGGTCGCCAACGGTGCCGACAGGAAACTATCAAAATTAGAAAAACTACCCCGACTGTCTGGGACAGTCTTGACACCTGTCGCTGACCTCCCTCAGATCTCAACCGGAAATGACCGTTGGTCCAGATCCTTTCCGACTCTCGTCATGAAGGTATTCCAAGGAATACTCTCGCACACACACACCCTCGCGACTCCACACCCCGACGTCCGCTCAGCATCCGGCGATCGTTACTAAACCTCTTTCAGACCACGCGCGATCATTTCACATTTACAGCCAATACCTCGTGTATTCTAGAGTCGTGGCCCAAAATCGACACGGTGTGAACTGTGTCTTAAGAAAGGTTTCAGTTTACCCTTCAGATTGTTGTTTGATGTTGGTGTCTTGAGAATCTAAGTTGTCTTTCTGTGTAGGTATCTATTATGAAATGGGTGACGTCATGAAGAAAGTTCTCAATCAAAATTTCAGAATAGAGTCCTTGATCTTTATGGATATTGCTATTATATGGTAATATAATTATATATGATAGTACATATAATTACGTTCATTATATGCCACTATAGTGCCTTGTGGTTTTACATATGTGTGCTTATGGTATGCAAATGTAGATGAATTACAGTTATAGGGTGGCATCAAGATTGTGTGGAATACATCCCTATTTTATGCATTCAGTACTTTTTATGTGTGAATCCCTAGTGTTCGAGGGTTTTCTAAAAGGGAATCCTGTCCTACAACAAGACCCTGGTGTGTGTAGTGGAAGTGAAGCGCTCAAGCGATGAGCTTTGCTGGGAAAATGTTTAAACGATAGCATTTAATGGGTGGAAAAGTGACTTGTGTTGAAACCTCCCACCATTATATGGGAAAGCAAACAAATGATGTGATAAACAGAGTATGGGGATATCAGATAATCACGAGCTCCACATTAAACTTTCCATTAGAAAATTGCATATAGAGCTATGAATTTCAAGAAGATGACTGTTCCCAATTTGTATCTACTACTTCCTCCATTCTGCAGCCATGGTGTTATAAATAACTGGCTTGTAGCTGTTTTTTACATTTTGTATATTTGTACATAGATATTTTAGGCATAGCTGTCAACAGCTTAGTTTTTAAACTCACACTTCAGTGCTATGTAACTGAAACATTTAAAGTTCCACGAGACCTTAATGTGAATTTAGCATTTCTTTTCATGTAATTACTATATGTACATGTGTAGATATATCTTGAAAATGATGCTTAAATGGTGTGGATTGCCAAAACCTAATATGCAAGCAGAACTTCCTACATGATGAGTGTTAAAATATGATTAAAACATCTTAGTTCTCACTGTTACATACATTTGTTTCATAATACAGAGGTGGACAATGGCAACATTCCACATCAATAGGGACATGGTGGTAAATACCCTGGAATGAACAATTATCCTGTAAGAGATACTTTAGAACAAAGCAACTGTGATTTTTAACCTCAAGATGTTCTTTACTCACCCTTGAGGACTCCAATAGCTTGTAAACTTTTCAAAGGAACAACACACTAATATGTACTGATACGTATGTAAACTTTTCAAAGGAACAACACACTAATATGTACTGTTACTGATACGTATATGAAATTATGTTTGGTTCTCGAGAATTAGAATTATTACTTCTTTCTGACACTTGAAATAGTGTTAATAAATTACATTATTGAAAGACAGAATAGTAATCTCACTGGCAACACAACTATAGTCACAAAAACCTGTATTTCTTGCTGTGTGCCGTGCGTTGCCTCTCCTCACTGAAGCACTCGGGCTAAGGCTGCAGTGGAGGTGAACACTGTTGCTCATGCGGCATTGCCTGATTGGCAACACTGTATTGTCTGTCGAACATTCGCCGCCGTGCGTCAACCCACGACGACCACGGTCGGCGCCATAACACAAGACACGTTGTCGGGTCACGGGTGACTGCATATCATCATTGTCGGGCAGCACTGAGCGGTGCCCGACACCATTTGACTGGCGGGAGCAATGCCCTGGGTAGAGCCACTTTTGTCAGCGACTGTGACGCAGTTTGACGCTAACTTACACCGACAGTCGGTGACCAACCAACATCTAACATCTGGAACCGCTCGGCATCAGTTGCAGACCAAGTCTCACTTTAAATAGTCAAAATTGGCGACTATTTGTGAAAAAGTTCAACATGCTGAACTTATTTTGCTTACCCCACTCGGTTAGCGACTGTTAATGATTGACACCAATTTTCATTCCGACCCCATTGTCGCGAAGGGTCGCCGATCAAAAGTGTGCTAATGTGACGTGTCCTTATCTGGTAACGAGTGCCATAACTTGCCTTTTTTTCTACTTTAACCTTAATATAATTCTGGCTTTTGTTTAGACTTATCCTGCAAGGATATAAAGCTGCATTAATCAACAATACATACATACAACTCCTTTAAGGCATTTCTTACCCTCTCACCTCTAAGATACTCAAGAATAGTTAGTCTTCCTACAAACAAGATTTAGGCAGATTTGGCAAAAGAGACGTAATGGAATGTACAAGTTACTCCAATAACCAACATATATATAATCAAATGGTCAGATGAACAAAACTTACAAAAACTTTTCAACTACTAGCAAATGCAAAACACAACTTGCAATGGCCATGTGACTTCTAATCTTCCTTGAGATGGCATGTGCTCCACTTACTGCTTTTTGTAAGGCTTGCATTCATATGGATCCGATAAGTATGAAAGATATCTCTGCAATGCAAAGTATACTTACAGAAACATTCTGTATCTCTGCTGCTAAATTGGCCGCTGATAGTGGTATATAGATAAAAAAATAAGTTACGTAGTGTTTTAGGATGAGAAAGTATGCTATCAAAACTTAAGTCTACTTGTCACTTGGTGTTGGCCATGAACTAAATGCAATTATGAGCGATGAACAGTTGCTAGGACTGGTCAGAGGCTATGAGGAGCTGCATGACCACAACAACAGAAAATAGGGTTTAAATTGCAAAAGGAAAAAAATTAGACTAAAGTATTGAAGTTTTGAGAAAAATATAATTGACAAATGCAAAGAACCCAAACTGTTCAAAAGATATATAAATGGAAAGCTGAAAGATAAGAAAAGCATAACAAGATTAAAAGAGGACAATGTAATATATGAGGATCCTAAAGAAATGTGTTAAATATTAAACTAGAACACTCAGAAAGTGATTACAAAAGAAACAGTTTAGGCAACCACAGGGGGAGAGGAAGGACTTGGAGATGTATGAAATTAAGACAAAGAAGATTAGCCGTGTAAATGATCCTCATCAAATAACTAAGACCAACAGTGACAAAGGTAAAAAGACGTAAACAAACTTATGATTATCAATAACCAAAATAGCAATCACAAACCGCAGGTGGAGGAATCAAATCATGACAGCACTGGCCAAGACAACAGCCACAGCAGCAGCAGTGGTGGTGGTGGTGGTGGTGTGGTGTTGGTGGTGGTGGTGGTAGGTCACACATTGCTGAGGCCCGACCTCTCCGCCTGCTCCAGGGCTGTCTTGAGGTGCTCGTCAAACAATTCACACCTGATGGGCATCTCAAGGGAGTAAAAAGGGTTCTTGAGGGCAAAGTCGGCATAGAGTTCATACACTCGGTGAAGCAACGCGTCCACACCACTCTGTTTGGGGTCCGAGATCACCATAAACTTCACTCCTGCAAAATAAATAATGGTAATTACTTTACTAATCAACATGAATTCTTTGTGTTAAAAGTTACAATATTTACTATTAAAAGTGTTTACATGGCTGAATCAATGTAAACAATGAATTTACTCTCAATTAATTATGCTTTCTGATTCATTGGGGATTACGAGACAAACAATATGGTATGAGGAGAAATTAAATGGACCAAAAGTAATCATGCAAGAAAATGAGAAGACACAGCATAAAAACAGGTGAGTCAGAAATGCATAAGGAGAGGCGAGGCAAATCAACGTGTGGTCACCTGTGAGGGTTTGGAAGCAGTTCATCCTGAAGTTGTCTGCCTCGAGCACCTCAATGCCAGAACTCCTCGGCTCCGGACTCAGCTGACAGGCCAAGGCATACAGCGGGTAGAACATGGAGGCCTGTCCAGGGGTACACAATGTTACAGGTGAGGTTACAGGATTTAGATAGATAGATAGATATTATATTGTCCACAAAAATGCATAAAAAGAAATTACATAATACACCAAAAATTACTCGTATGGACCAGAAATTTACTCTAATCAGTAATTAACAAACGTATCAAGGGTCTAATTTTTTTTATGGGAAACTATGTGGCGCCTTAGTATTATTTTCACATAAACTTACACCAATGACTATTATAAATGACAGGACATTATTTCACATAGTTTATATTTTCACATAAACTTACACCAATGACTATTATAAATGACAGGACATTATTTCACATAGTTTATATTTTCACATAAACTTACACCAATGACTATTATAAATGACAGGACATTATTTCACATAGTTTATATTTTCTAGGACTTACACCAATGACTATTATAAATGACAGGACATTATTTCACATAGTTTATATTTTCTAGGACTTACACCAATGACTATTATAAATGACAGGACATTATTTCACATAGTTTATAATTATTTTCTAGGACTTACACCAATGACTATTATAAATGACAGGACATTATTTCACATAGTTTATATTTTCTAGGACTTACACCAATGACTATTATAAATGACAGGACATTATTTCACATAGTTTATATTTTCTAGGACTTACACCAATGACTATTATAAATGACAGGACATTATTTCACATAGTTTATATTTTCTAGGACTTACACCAATGACTATTATAAATGACAGGACATTATTTCACATAGTTTATATTTTCTAGGACTTACACCAATGACTATTATAAATGACAGGACATTATTTCACATAGTTTATATTTTCTAGGACTTACACCAATGACTATTATAAATGACAGGACATTATTTCACATAGTTTATATTTTCTAGTTCTTAGGTTTTTGGAATTTGCATGGTGGAAGAAATATGATGATGACAGTATGGCAAATAAATGATAATGTTGAGTCCTGACTGACATAAAGATTGGGAAGGGGACAATTAGTGAAGTCAGGAAACATAAAATTGCAGAGCTGATGACACAAGTGTGGAAACAAGGATGTTTGAAAAATGATTATACAAGACATCTCATTATTCCTTCATGTCAATAAGCCTTAAAATACATTTTATTAAACATGAATGAGAAAGTTGATATTGGGTTTATCTAATATGACTTAATTTTTCTTATAGTGGATGGGACATGAGACAGACAAAAAGAGATACAAGAAATGCCGGGAAAAGAGAGAGAGAGAGAGAGAGAGAGAGAGAGAGAGAGAGAGAGAGAGAGAGAGAGAGAGAGAGAGAGAGAGAGAGAGAGAGAGAGAGAGAGAGAGAGAGAGAGAGAGAGAGAGAGAGAGAGAGAGGAGAGAGAGAGAGAGAGAGAGAGAGAGAGAGAGAGAGAGAGAGAGAGAGAGAGAGAGAGAGAGAGAGAGAGAGAGAGAGAGAGAGAGAGAGAGAGAGATGTGCAGATTCAACCACGCAGAGATAGAACGAAGGTTATAGTGTGAGCCTGAAAAGTTTATAAGGTTTGGTTCCTGAATGAGTCATTTTCGCACCTGGAAGATCTTCTCGTTGGTGGTGAGTCTGGGCCGCGCAAACTTGAGGTTGATGGGATAGTTGGCCTCGTCGCGCAGCACCTGCATTAATTATTATTATCATTAATATCATTACATATCATTATCACTATTATTATTATTATTATTATTATTATTATTACTATTGATTTGTTTTTATTATAACAATTTAAATGAACCTATATGTATATTTTTTTCTATATAACATGTTCGATACTAAAATCCACACAATTCCACGACTATTGTAATTAAAAAAAAATCTAAGGCATCAGGTCCATAAAAGGGTCTCGGCTCAATGGACCGCAGCTTGTATACAAGTAATGTATAATTAACTGTATGTATGTTATGTTAAGCCTAATAAAACAATCAATCAATCAAACCTCCAGAGCCTCCCGGCCGTCTTCCAGCTGGTGGCCCGTCACTTTCTTCCCATTAACGGCCATCAGCATGTGGCCAACTGCAAAGGAGGTAATTAGAATATTACATAAGAACATAAGAAAATAAGGAAGCTACAAGAGGCCGTCAGACCTACACGAGGTAGTTCCTGTTACTTAATACTGCCTACATCCACCTTTCATCTCCATCCATGAAATTATCTAGCCTTCTTTTAAAACTCTATACTATATTATGTCACTGCCTATAGGACTCTCCAGGAAGCAAACACACTGGTAAGACTGGTGGGCTATAGAAAGGGCCAGTGGTGTGGCATATTAACCCCTTCACGCCCAGATCTTTCCTTTGCTATAGAAAATTGTCTGTTGTTAGCCATAAAAAACTTAATATACCAAATTAGTTAGTGGACAAGGATACTAAACAGGTCATATCTCTAAAACATTGCTTATATTCACTAAAAATTGTCTAATGGTACCCAAATTACAATGGAAATTAAGTTCTGGGTCTCAAGAGGTGAATGGGTCTCAAATGGCTCTCCTAAGTCTATCCTTCGTGGTGTTCCTCAGGGTTCTGTCCTATCGCCCACTCCCTTTCTATTATTAATTAATGATCTAAGTAACTCAATGACCTATCCGCTCCTATGCTGATGAGTCTACCCTGCTTTTTTCAACGTCGTTCATTAGACGTCCAACTCTACAGGAATTAAGTGATTCAAGTTATTCAGACTGATTTGCCTCTACACCAGTATGGATAATGGTGTCCATACAGCTTGATAAAACATGTATGTATATTGTATAAGCTGAAATTAATATTTAATGATTACTATGAGTACCTTACAAAAAATAAAATCCGGTTTCAAATCCAATAGCATACTTACAAAATGAAGTGAGATTCTCATGAGGAAATTTTCTTGTTGCATTTTGCATTTTATTAAGAGCAGAATAGATACTGCGAAAGTCCCTGTTATATGGCAGGATGGATAACAGTTTTCACGTACATGAGTGAGAGAGAGGATTAGAAGATGAATTAGTGAGAATGAGGTGCATGGGTACAGGTGCAAATGTGTGCTGCCACGGCCACCCCCTTAACCCCTTCACGCCCAGATCTTTCCGTTGCTACATAAAATCGTCTATTGTTAGCCATAGGATTACAAAAAGTAACCTAATATACCAAATTAGCTAGTGGACAAGGGTATTAAACTTGTCATATCTATAAAATGTTGCTTATGTTCATTAAATATCGTCTAGTGGTACCCAAATTACAATGGAAATTACGTTCTGGGTCTCAAGGGGTTAAGGGAGTTCCAGGGAGAGCAGTGACCCTGGTCTTGGTGCTCAGGGTCATGACAGACTTACCTCGGATGCCATCTCGCTGGCCAAAGGACACCACAATATTCCTGTTCTGCAGATCAAGCTTGAGCTCCAGGGGGTAACTGAACGTTTTCTCATTGTCAATGGATGGCTGGTTGTGGTCGTGCTGGTAGATGAGGCCGCCGGACTTGCTCAGGATAAACAGGCTGTGGATGGTCATCCTGGGATCCTGCACGGCGGAGAAACACAAATGATGGGCTGGACTTGTGTGTTCGGATTCATTAAGATAACACATGAGAACTGGGATGCAAACCTCATTTGAGAAAACCTATCTAGTAGAGGGAAAACATTCAAGCAAAATTGGAACCGAAAATAGAAATAGCTAAATTCTTGAAAAAAAAGTCATATACCAACAGAATCTGGTGTATAAAAAAAACAAAGAAACAAAAATATGAAGGAAAAAAAGAATATCAAGAAAAAAAGTTAATTACTCACTGTATCAAAATTGGAACTGAAAATAGAAAGAAGAGCAAAATTCTTGAAAAAAAGTCATATAGGTACCACCAGAATCTGGCGTATAAAAAAGAAAATTTAATTAGCTATAATTATTTAAATAATTAACGTTTTCCAGATAGTATTCTTGTTTTCCTTCATATTTTTCTGTTTTTGTTTTTATACGCCAGATTCCGACGGTACTATAGGACTTTTTTTTCAAGAATTTTGCT
Source organism: Chionoecetes opilio (assembly GCA_016584305.1). Classification (NCBI taxonomy): domain Eukaryota; kingdom Metazoa; phylum Arthropoda; class Malacostraca; order Decapoda; family Majidae; genus Chionoecetes; species Chionoecetes opilio. Next base: position 123,288 of record JACEEZ010001139.1, on the reverse strand, counting down.
CCTCTTTCAATTTTCGGTTCCAATTTTAATACAGTGAGTAATTAAAAAATGTTCTGATATTCTTTTTTCTTCTTCATATTTTTGTTTCTTTGTTTTTATACGCCAGATTCTGGTGGTATAGGACTCTTTTTGAGGAGTTTTGCTCTTCTTTCTATTTTCGGTTCCAATTTTGATACAGTAAATAATTAACTTTTTTTCCTGATATTCTTTTTTTCTTCAAATTTTTGGTTTTTGTACGCCAGATTCTGATGGTACATGACTTTTTTTTCAAGAATTTTGCTCTTCTTTCTATTATCAGTTCAAATTTTGACACAGTGAGTAATTAACTTTCTTCCTTATATTCTTTTTTTATTTAATTTTATATATATATATATATATATATATATATATATATATATATATATATATATATATATATATATATATATATATATACGCCAGATTCCGATGGCATATGACTTTTTTTCAATAATTTTGCTTTTTCTATTTTCGGTTCCAATTTTGATAGTGAGTAATGAACTTTTTTTCCGGACATTCTTTTTTTCCTTCATATTTACATTTTTTTGTTTTTATATGCCAGATTCTGATGGTATATAACTTTTTTTTCAAGAAATTTGCTCTTTCTATTTTCGGTTCCAATTTTGATACAGTGAGTAATTAACTTTTTTTTCCCTGATATTCTTTTTTTCCTTCATAATTTTGTTCTTTCGTTTTTATACGCCAGATTCCGATGACATATGACTTTTTTTTCAAGAATTTTCCTCTTTCTATTTTCGGTTCGAATTTTGATACAGTGAGTAACACTTTTTTTCCTGTAATTCTATTTTTCCTTCATATTTTTGTTTTTTTGTATTTATACGCCAGATTCTGATGGTATATGACTTTTTTTCAAGAATTTTGCTCTTCTTTCTATTTTCGGTTCCAATTTTGATACAGAGTTATACTTTTTTTCTTCCTGATATTCTTTTTTTTCCCATCATATTAAAAAAAAAAAAATTATATGCCAGATTCTGATGGTATATGACTTTTTTTTCAAGAATTTTGCTCTTCTTTCTATTTACGGTTCCAATTTTGATACAGTGAAAAATAAACTTTTTTTCCTAATATTCTTCTTTCTTTCATAGTTTTTTTTTTTGGTTTTTATACGTCAGATTCTGGTGGTATATGATTTTTTCAAGAATTTTGCTCTTCTCTCTATTTTCGGTTCCAATTTTGATACAGTGAGTAATTAACTTTTTTTCCTTCATATTTTCATTTTCTTTGTTTTTATATACCAGATTCTGATGATAAATGACTTTTTTTTAAAGAATTTTGCTCTTCTTTCTATTTTCGGTTCCAATTTTGATACAGTGAGTAATTAACTTTTTTTTCCTGATATTCTTTTTTTCCTTCATAATTTTGATGTTTTGTTTATATACGCCAGATTTTGAATGCATCTGACTTTCTTAGGTTCCAATTTTGATACAATGAGTAATTAACTTTTTTTTCTGATATTCTTTTTTCCTTCACATTGTTTTTATACGCCAGATTCTGATGGTATATGCAGTGGCGGAACTGCGAGGGGGCCTGGGGGGGCACGTGCCCCCCCATATTAGGGTGGTGCCCCCCCGCGTGTCCCCCATTTTTACATCCCATGTTCCGCCACTGAACCTAAATCTAACATAAATAAAAACTAAACGTAATCTAACTCAGCAATTTTTATATAAAAATAAGTGTTATATTTTTGGTTTCCGGAAGTAAATAAGGTATTATTCTAGTGTTTGCCCATACTCCCCATATCACCCAAAACAAGCTTGGGGACCTGGGGGAATGCAGGATATTTGGCTGGGGTACATAATATAAAAAACGTAAGTGGTAACTGCGGTAGCGACCGTGCAGTTCTCGTCCATTATAACCTATAATTTTGGTTTCCGCAAGTGAATAAATATTTCACAATATACTGAGCCGAAAATAATAAAGAAACAGTAAGCCGTAAGGCATGTGGGGAGTGCGCTGACTCCTGCGGAATATTAACCTACCGGTCATTCTTGATACATCAAAAATCAAAATACATAGGAAAAGAGCACTTTTAACCTTGTATCATTTACTGGTTGAAAGGGTAATAATGGACGAGGACTTTGCGGTCGTTTTCAGAGACACAGACAAATTTTTCCTGGCCAAAAATAGGTGCTTTTTCTAATAGATAGTTTTATTTTCCGGAAACCTATAATAAAAAAATAAAAAAATAATAAAAACATTGAATTTTATTGTACAGTTTCATTAAAAACACTATCTCATCAGAAAAAGCACTAAAACTTGAAAAACTAACAACCTATACCTAACCAAAAAAAAAAAAAAAAAAAAAAGATTTACGACAGAAACGGTTAGCAGATTAATTCAAAACACATCAAAACTCACCAGAAAAAAATTGTTTCGTCCACCAAAGTGAATTCGGTGTTCATCTGGAATAATATATAGTACGTGTACCTATATATATTTTTTTTAAATAATGGGTTTCCGGAAAATAAAACTACAGGAGAACCTCGTTTAACCGGCATTTAAAACAACGGCAGCCTCAAAACAACGGCACTAATCGACCCAGGCTTTTTTTTTTTTTTTTTTCCCACTTTCCTGTTTCTATTTTTCCACTTTCCTATGACTAACATCTTTTCAAAATAAGAGTAACAAGACACCTCCCGAACTAAATTGGCTCACCCTCTTTTTTATTTTATTCTCTTACTGTCTTCTTTATAGGGACTGGCAACTAAGCGGGCTTTGTATTACCCATTTTTGTTGTGCCCTTGGCCGGTTCCTTGTAATGGGAAAAAAAAAAAAAAAAAAAAAAGGGGATTTTGGGCGATTCCATAAGAGTAACTCTCAAAACAACGGCAAAATGAGTTATCCGGCATGCGCTCCCCCCCGTGGGTGCCGGATAAACGAGGTTCTCCTGTATCTCCATTAGAAAAAGCACCTATTTTTTGCCAGGAAAAATTAGTCGGTATCGCTGAAAACGACCGCTAAGTCCTCGTCTATTATTACCGTTGAAAATACCAAAATACCTAAGGAAAATAATACGGTAAATTTGCAGTTTCAACCAATACTCCCTATTTGACCAATATTTTCCTAACCTAACTGGGGGGGATGCGGCCCCCCAGACCCCCCTGCTAGTTCACTAATCTAACCTGGGCATTGATTACGTAACCTAACCTCGCTGATGGCTTTTCGCCCCCCCAGCCATGTGTTACACACAAACCTCGTTTTCCCGGACTAATAGGGGGGAGCACTGGTCCGGGAACCGCAAAAGTTCGGGAATCGCAACAGTCCGATGCCAGTACCCATCCCCGGACGTTTATCCTACTCTAGTATTTACTGTCCGGCAACCGCCAATATCAACTACCCCGCCGCGGACTTTTACGTCCGCTGAGCATGCTGCCACCTGGCGGGAGGCAGCAGAAAGTATTCAATAGTCTCAAGAGACGTTCCTGCACCAGGGACAGGGGGGGTCAGGGGACTAACGGAGGCCGTGCAGGTGAACCGTGAGTGTCGTGTGACCAAATGTAAACAATACGACCGCTGAGCATGCTGCCACCTGGCGGGAGGCAGCAGAAAGTGTTCAATAGTCTCAAGAGACATTCCTGCACCAGGGGCAGTGGGGGTCAGGGGACTAACGGAGGCGGTGCAGGTGAACCGTGAGTGTCGTGTGTCCAAATGTAAACAATTCGACCGCTGAGCATGCTGCCACCTGGCGGGAGGCAGCAGAAAGTGTTCAATAGTCTCAGAGATGTTCCTGCACCAGGGGCAGTGGGAGTCAGGGGACTGACGGAGGCGGTGCAGGTGAACCGTGAGTCGTGTGCCCAAATGTAAACAATACGACCGCTGAGCATGCTGCCACCTGGCAGGAGGCGCGGACACTGACCAGGGGTGACAGGAGACGCTCGGACCGCCGGACAACTTTGTCAATTTACGAACAGGACCAGGCATTTCAACGTAAAAAATTGTCCGGGACTCTTGACATATTCCCGGACCTCGGATTTTGTCCGGCAAATCCGATATCCGGGAAATGGAGGTCCGGGAAATCAAGATTTGTGTGTACTTTCATTTCCGCCGGCTGTTGTACCGTAGATAACACTTTAGTCACCAGCTGCAATAATGTCGCCAGCCGCCAAATATTACAAATTATAGCATCACTACTGATTTTTATGTGCCACTGAAGATGATACACAGTAATGTAGTTTATATCATGAATGTATAATCTACCCTGTTTCAGTGTTGTTTTATGCTTTGCATCTGCAACTTTATACGGTTTCAAATTTCGCAACTCGTTTTTTTTCGTGCGACGACGACGGCGGAAGAACACTCAGAACATAAACACTAATTGGTGATCTTAGTGTAGGTCGCCACTCTGGTGATATTTTTTGTAATTTGTTCATTTATAGCCATAATATGACACAGATGAAGACACAAATTCTCCAGATAGCCCCTTCTAACTTTCTTGAAATCATGGATGTAGAAATGTAAGTATTAACGCCACCAGACAGTTTGTACATCGAAAAAAAAGTTGGGTAATAATGGACGAGGACTTCGCAGTCGTTTTCATAGACACAACTAATTTCTCCTGGCCTACAATAGATGCTTTTTGTAATGGAGACAGTTTTATTTTCCGGAAACCCATATTTAAAAAAAAAAATAGTAATAATTATAATTCATCACCGAATTTTATGGTCGCCGTTTCCATTAAAAACACTATCTCCATCAGAAAAAACACTAAAACTTTGCCAGGAGAAATAAGTCAGGGTCTCAGATAACAGGGAAGTAATTGAATAGAACATACCAAACCTAACCTTATAGGTTTTAATGAAAACTAACCTAACCCTAAGTACGTATACCTAACCTAACCTAATAGATTTTAATGAAACCTAACCTAACCTTAACCACTAAGTATACCTAACCTAACCTTAACTTTAACCATACATAAAATTCGGTTATGAATATTTTTTTTTTAATGGGTTACCAGAAAACAAAAATATCTCTATTAGAAAAAGCACCTATTGTAGGACCGGAAAAAATAGTCGGTGTCTCTGAAAACGACCGCGAAGTTCTCGTCCATTATAGCCAAACGTTGTCCTGGCGACTTTAGTGTTATCTTCGTGTAAGAAATGCAAATTTGGGTTTAAACTTCGCGGTGAAAGGGAGAGGAAAGGGAGCGGCAAGAATTGGCGGGAGTGTGGTAGGGACACACGAGGGGGCTTTTGTTGTTGTGCGGGCGGGGAGAGAAGGGAACCGTGGCTGGCGTGGGTGGTGGAGCTGGTCGCTTCACGGTGGTGAGTCTGGCGTGGTGGTGAGCCTAGTGGTGGTGAGGCTCCTGGCTGCCAGGGTGGGCGGCAGGGCGTGCTGTGTATAGTGTGAGTGGCTGCCTCACGGGGTCCCGTGTGAAGGTAAGCCTGTGTGTGGTGGTGTGGTGCCTGGCTGCCAGGATGGGCGGCAGGGCGTGCTGTGTATAGTGTGAGTGGCTGCCTCACGGGGTCCCGTGTGAAGGTAAGCCGGTGTGTTGCCTGGCTGCCAGTGTTAGCGTCAGAGCGTGTGTGTGGTGTGGGTGTTGGTGTTGCCTGGCTGCTAGTGTTAGCGTCAGAGCTGTGTGTGTGTGGGTGTTGCTGGTGTAGTGTAGCGTCAGAGCGTGTGTGGTGTGGTGTGCCTGGCTGCTAGTGTTAGCGTCAGAGCGTGTGTGTGTGTTGTGGTTGTGGTGTGACTGGCTGCTAGTGTTAGCGTCAGAGCGTGTGTGGTGTGGGTGGTGGGGTGTTGCCTGGCTGCTAGTGTTAGCGTCAGAGCGTGGGTGGTGGGTGTGTAATGGTGTTGTGTAAGCCATTGGGTCTTTGGCCTAGTGTGCAGTGTGGTGTAGTGGGTGGTGGGGTGTGTAATGGTGTTGTGTAAGCCATTGGGTCTTTGGCCTCGTGTGCAGTGTTGTGTAGTGGGTGGTGGGGTGTGTAATGGTGTTGTGTAAGCCATTGGGTCTTCGGCCTAATGTGCAGTGTGGTGTAGTTGGTGCGGGGGGTGTAATGGTGTTGTGTAAGCCATTGGGTCTTTGGCCTAATGTGCAGGTTTGTGTTAGTAAAGTAAGGCAAAAAAGGAAAATGGTGTTTCCTTGTGCCCTGGCCGGAGTTGGGTAAGGGGTGGGGGTTTTCTGCATGAGTCGCAGGAGAAGGGCGAGCCCTGCCCGCTGGTTAGCGGGTGAGTGAGAGGGTAGCTCTATCTCGAATCTTCTTAAGGAAGATTCCGCCTCATTACATACGGTAAGGGTTAGAAATACTCCTTATGATGAGAAATAAACGTTCAGGATACTAAAAACCACCGATCGTGTATTGGTTTAAACTGCACATATACCGAAAACACCAACAATAGGTGTATTAACAAACGGTAATAAATGAAGCATTAATTGATTTTTAGTGCCCAATACTAACTCTTTAGTGGTCGGGGTTGACAGTTCCAGGACGGTCATACTAAACAGCGTCCACTAGCGTCCACAACCCAGAAATGATCGTAATTGATGTATTTTGTATTTAAAATAAATTCTCATTCCATTCTACATGTATTCATGTAATTTTCTGACATTATAAACCAGTAAGACGCCTTAATCGGCGAGGGACGAGCGAGCCCGTAGAAATCCGCGGCGTCACCAGGAGTTTGACCTGTGTGACATTGCTAGGTGTGTGGTCTCAAACCACACACCAAATTTCAACTTAGTCGGTACAGCCGTTTCTCAGCTATAGCAAGATAACGTTGTCTGACACCCCTCACGCGGCACGCGGCACGCGCCATGCTGACCCCTCACGTGAGACAAAACATGTCAAGCACAAAAGGGATTGAATGGGGCTATCAGATGGTGAAGAACGCTTGTCAATCGGAAGCGGGATTCCAAAGATATAAGCTCCTGAAAAGCGTGACGGCCGGGCTAGGCCGGGTTGCGTGACGGTCGGGCCGGGACGGGTCGGCTGCTTAACCCTTTATCGGGCAACGAACCATATTTGGTAACTAAAATGGGCGTCCAAAATGGCCCCCCTTCACCTCTCTGTGAAGCAGTAGAAACGTGGTGATTTTCTCCAGCCAATCAGCAAAGATCAGGCTACGTCACAGCAAGTGACGTCATGGTGTCTGCCCACTCGGCTACGGCCCAGAGCGTCTCAAACTTCAGTCTTCCTTCAGAGCTCGTGAAGTGTGGGTCTGCACCTCTACTCAGTCCCACGCCCACGGCCCTAACATCGTAACTAACAATGGTAAGTTCATGAAACACACACCTTATACAGATGAATAGTTGTACTAAATATTGAGATAGGTGTCATTTACCTAGGATCTATATAAATTAGTTAATTCATTGCGTGAAAAATGGTGACACTATATTTGATCATATGCCCTATTCACCTAAGACTAGGGCAAGTAAGGGTATGTCTATATCTGATCATACGCCCGACGCAGCTTCATGAATACTATTTTCAGGAGTGAGCCACAGAACCCCAAGCAGCCTGTGGATGAGGTCATGGTTGCCTAAAAAGGTAAGAGAGCTGGCAACCTTAGGCAGTACATTCAAAACAAGCCAGACAAATGGGGATTCAAGTTTTTTTGCCAGGGCTTCTGAGGATGGCCTAATCAGGACATGGTACTATAACAGGGGAAGTCTATAGTGGAGGCTTCCGGTGTCCCCCTGACACCTGAACTGAAAGTCATGGGTTCCACCAACCAGATAGTTTCTGTCCTGGCCAGCACTATGTCCTGCTCCACCACCACAGCCATCTTTGCAGACAACTTCTTCACCAGCCTGGAGATAGTTCGTTACCTCAAGGACCAGAACTGCAGATACACGGGGACAGACAGGGACAACAGGATAGGCAAGCCTCCACTCAAGGCCATCAAGGAGATGGAGAAGAAGGCTGTCCCTCGTGGTACTTGTGACTACGTCACTAGTGACGATGGCATCCTGGCCCTCATGCAGTGGAAGGACAAGAGGATTGTCACTCTGCTGTCAACAGACATGGGGGTGGAGCCCATATCCTCTGTCTCCCGGTACTACAGTGACACCAAGAAGGAGGATGTGAGCTGCCCTGCTGTCATCAAGAGCTACAATGCCAACATGGGGGACATTGACAACAGCGACATGCTGGTCCACCTCAACCGCACCCCCATGAAGGCAAAGAGGTGGTACATGTGAATGTTAGCATATGTCATAGATCTCAGCATCACCAATGCCTGGATCCAGGTGTACAGGCGGAACTGCATAGCTTTTGCTGAGACTGAACTGACACTGAAGAACTTCAGGATCCAGGTGTTCAGGAGTGCCAGCGGCCAAAGGCCAGGCACATCACACCCCCGAAGAAGCTTGGCAGCTCCAGGCAGCCTCAACACCACTGTTGATGTCCCCATGCCTGTCAGGGGACACCGTAGTCATGTGCCAGAGAACTCTCTCAGGTTTGACATGACCTTGTTCCATGCCCTTGTCTACACTACCCGCCAGACCTGCAAGTTATGCAGCAGGAAGGGGCACATCTTGAGGTCAAACGTGCTCTGCAAGGTCAACCTGTGCCTCAATGCTGAGATCAACTGCTTCATAAAGTACCATGAGATAGTTGCCTAAGTGCCTGGAGTGGACTGGACTGGACTAGAGTTTGATAAGTGTGTGATATTTGTGACCAAGTGCCAGTACAAGTACCGCAGGAAAAATATTGTATAAAATCAGCATTTTTGTTTTTTTGTATTCGCATACTTTCTTTTATATCAGTAAATGTTCCTTTAACAATATATGTTTCTATTTTTCCTTGATTAAAATTTTTATATGTACACTTGTTGGAATTTTTGTTACCTTATACCGGCGAGGAACTGTTTATGGTAATTTCTTTGACCTAGATTTGCAACATAAAATTGCAAATTTTTCAAAAAATCACGAGTAAAAAAGTCTTGTAATATCTTCAATTAATGAAATCAGGTATTGAAATTTTGAATTTTGGAGTATTTCCATGAGTGCCCGATAAAGGGTTAAGTGAGAAAAATCCCGTATCCACCGAGGACTCACGAGCGCTTCGCACTCGCTCGTAATAAAAATAAAGACACAAAAAACGACTCGGATTGCAGCGTCCACAATGTCCCATGACTGCCAATCACGGCGGTATGAGGTCGATACGAATCTTTATTTTGATTTATAATGTCAGAAAATTACATGAATACATGTAGAATGGAATGAGAATGTACACTGGTACCTTGGCTTACGAGTGCCCCAACTTACGAGTTTTCCGAGTTACGAGCAGTCGCTCGGTCGATTTTTTTCTTTGAGTTGCGAGCCAAAATCAGAGGTACGAGCGATTTTTTTTTTTCGGTACGAGCGAGCTTCAGATACGCCGCCGCTAGTTGGCGCAGCGAACGCCACAACATCCGCCCAGCATCCGGCGTCTCACTCGTTCACTTCACGTGGTTACCTCGCCGTGGAAGCATCTCTGTTGTGTTGTGCTCACACAGGCGAATGCAAATGGCGGAGGGTGAGTGCAGTACGTTTAGCGGCAGTTCCACCCACAGCTGTTTTCAACAGCTGATACACAGAGTATAAACACTGGCGAATGCAAATGGCGGAGGGTGATAGCAGTACGTTTAGCGGCAGTTCCACCCACAGCTGTTTCCAACAGCTGATACACAGAGTGTAAACACTGGCGAATGCAAATGGCAGAGGGTAAGTGCAGTCCAGTCATATAGGTACAGTAAAAAAATTGGAGTGGTTTTTTGGGGGCTGGAACGGATTAATGGTATTTCAATTAATTTCAATGGGGAAAATTTATTTGATATACGAGCAAATTGAGTTACGAGCTCGATCAATGAACAAATTAAACTCGTAAGCCAAGGTACCACTGTATTTTAAATACAAAATACATCAAATTACGATCATTTCTGGGTTGTGGACACTAGTAGTCGCTAGTAGACGCTAGTGGACGCTAGCGGGCGCTGTTTAGTATGCAGGGGTCATATTAAACAGCGTCCACTAGCGTCTACTAACGACCACTAGCGTCTACAACCCTAAATTGATCACTGTTGAATGTATTTCCTATTCAAAACACATCCTCATCGCTTTTTACAGCATATCTGTGATTTTCCTAACATCTCTGCACAAAATAAAAGAGTACAGGACATATAAAAATGTTATGGATTTTGCGTCCACTAGACCCCCTGATCGGTGTGGGGTTGGTACGAAAATGCGAACTGGCACATGGAAGTACCTTGGCGTCTGGTAGGTACAGTTTCAAGGGACATTTTGTTGGATAGGGAGTTTCAATGAGGATAGGAATGAGGTATTAGGCCTACGTTTTTTATCACTTGGTTTATATTTTTTTTACACAAAATAGTTGAATTGGTGGTCAAAATAAAGATGAAAATATTACATGTGTGGGAGCGTTTTCTTCATTGTTGTTTTCATAAAATAGATAATTCAGTTTGCTTTTAATTTTTCCAAACTAAATTATCAATTTTATGAAAACAACAATGAAGAAAACGCTCCCACACATGTAATATTTTCATCTTTATTTTGACCACCAATTCAACTATTTTGTGGAAAAAAAATATAAACCAAGTGATAAAAAACTTAAGTTCCTCATATCCTCATACCTCATTCATATCCTCATTGAAACTCCCTATCCAACAAAATGTCCCTTTAAACTGTAGGGGTCCGTTGATTCGGCCCGCCAGTTGAAACAGGCCGCCTATAGTAGCATGCATACCCAGCAGACAGTATACTTTGTGGTTAAGGTTAAGTTAGGTTAGGTATACTTTGTGGTTAAGGTTAGGTTAGGTTAGGTTAGGTATACTTTGTGGTTAAGGTTAGGTTAGGTTTCATTAAAACCTATAAGGTTATGCATAAATGCATGCTTGGTATGCATTTAATATAGGCGGCCTGATTCAACTGTATCCAAACTGTACCTACCAGACGCCAAGGTACTTCCATGTGCCATTTCGCATTTTCGTACCAACCCCACACCGATCAGTCCATAACATTTTTATATGTCCTGTATTCTTTTATTTTGTGCAGAGATGTTAGGAAAATCACAGATATGCTGTAAAAAGAGATGAGGATGTGTTTTAAATAGGAAATACATTAAACAGTGATCAATTTAGGGTTGTAGACGCTAGTGGACGCTAGTGCCTAGTGGTCGCTAGTAGACGCTAGTGGTCGCTAGTAGACGCTAGTAGACGCTGTTTTAGTAGGACCCGTTCCAGGACCCTCATCGGGGCAGCACAAAACTGTCACCCGTACTGATGCTCCTACACCACACTGAACACTGCGGTGGTCACTCTTACCTCTCTTACTGGCTGATTATCATGGATGCTGCACAACTTGGAATAAACAACTGCTGGTTAACTTGAGGCAGGTAGCAAAGCAAGTTGTGTCCCGCCCCCTCCGCTAACACCCTTCATTCACTTTACGAACTTGAGTTGAGATGATGATGTGTTGTTGGGGTGTTGCCTTCCTGTAACGGCACCCCATTTGGTTTTGTTTCCTTTGTTTTCTATTATTTTGTTTTATTTTGTTATTTCTGCTTTTATTACTGTTGCTGCTGCTTTATAATGCTTTTTCTTTTATTCCATATTGATACAATGTCCTCTTTGTTTCCTCTTGTTTGGCCTGCTTTTTGTTGAACAGAAGGAAGGTTTCTAAAATATTTTCCCTGGGGCCAGCTGATCCAGCAACAAAGCGTAAGTCAAGTGGCGTAAGTATGGCGTAAATGCTACTCCGGCGCAACCCCTGCGCCGAGGCTGTTTGAATAATCCACCAAAGATGGCCTTACGCCGGGCGTCAGGAGGAGTATCTGTAGCGATCTCACCAGCATCCTCTACAAACTTGGCTTAAACTCCTTGGTGTTTGTGTTTAATTTGATCTGTGTCTTTTGGGTACCGTCATAGACATAATACATTAGTTCATAATTAAATCTACCATTGAGACGTGTGCATTCCAATATTAAAGTTGTACCAATGTGATTAAAGCTAACTAGTTTTGTTCAACGCAAGGTGACATACACGGTGTTGTGGAAATACTTATCCACAGACCTTCGAAGTAATTCAGTATTAACTCGGTATAATATTCTTATGAAAACCATCACATCCACGTAACTACCTTGATTCTTAGACATTAACTTTCTGTTTAAGAGTTAGACCGTAAGTCTAAATCTTGAACTGGTGGCAGCTACTTATAATTCAAATTATCCATTTTTATTGTTGTAACGCGGATGGATATCCTCCAGTGGAGAAGTAACCTCACCAATTAAATCTAAATTCACATGAATGATTAAATCTAGTTTAATAATTAATTAACGGTGATATTTATTTGTTCATTAATACCTTAAAGCATTGGAGACGGAAAACCTGGCACCACAGAAACATTGAATGTAGAGGAGTATTAAAGTATAACATAGAACATTTCAAACGAATGTGTCTTTGCCTAGAACACTATCCACATTCAATGTTTCCACCACGTTTTACCCAGGATCAGAATTGGTATATATTGTCAAACAACTATTCACCCAGGGATCAGTGTTTCAGTATACGGGTAGGGTAATGTTCCAGGCACATTTGCTTGAAATGTTCTATGTTTTACTTTAATACTCCTCTACAAACTAGTTGTTTGACAATGTATACCAATTCTGATCCTGGGTAAAACATGGTGGAAGCATCGAATGTAGAGTAGTAATTAAAGTAGAACATAGAACATTTCAATAATGTGCCGGGAACATTTACCCTACCCGAAAATAAACACTGCCCCGGGTGAATAGTTGTTTGAAATATATACACGTATCCAATTCTATCTTGGGAAAAACGAAATTATTGTCAAACAACTATTCCAATCTAAAATTTCCACGCTACTTCTTTTGCTGACGACACTGTATACGGCATAAAAAAAAAACATCCCCAGACACCGATCTACTCAGGGGGCCCTCATACAATAATGATGGGCCAAAAAAGAACAATATGGAATTTAAGTGGAAAAATTTGAAGTTTGAGATATGGCAGAAATACCTATATAAAGACCACCACCAATATATGTATCAAACCAAACCATACAAACAAAAGACTTCACAAAAGACCTGGGGGTATATGAGCAGCGATGGAACTTTCCCCCTACATACACCACCTTTCCCATTGCTATATCTGAGAAAAAAATTTTTCTGTTGAAAAAAACGGGCACTGGAAATTTTGCATCAAAAAAGTGCCACAGTGGATTACCCGCACCACTCTTTGTGTCTCTTATGATATAATTTACTACAATAATACAATTGGTTTTTCATAAAGCCATTTGCTTAATTTTTTTTTTTTCCCCTCCGTTTTCAAAAAATTTTTTATTTGATTTAAATCATTATTAAAATTAACTTGTTTTAAATCCAACAAAGGTGCAAATGGAAGAAAAAAGGTATTTCGTTATTGGACAAGTTTTTCGTTTGCCCAAAACAATTTAAAACTACATTTTAATACAATACAGGGAATTTTTTACGTAGCTTCCCAAAAACCCCCCAGACAGCCCTTATAGAGATAAGTCTATATTTTAAATAAAAGTACCCAATCTATATATTTAAACAGTTTTTTAAAACCGTGTTTCTGAATTCGGGAGCCACAAAACTAACCCGGGCTAAACTAACCCCCGATTTAAAATCCCCGGAATTCACAAACAGGGGAAAAAAGCTGTTTAAATATAAAATTGGGTACTTTTATTTTATATAGATTGGGAAAACTTCGCAAACCCCTTTCCGCACGGTGACGCGATCGGTAAAAAACGACCCGTGTAACCTACTTTTGACGCAATTGCGCAAAAAAAAAAAAAAATCCCAAAATAAAGTATTTATCAAAATCGCGAAAAAATTTTTCTGCGTAAAAACCCAAGCTGGCCCTATAAAATAAACAAATTGTCAACTCGGTCGTGCGAATGGATTTGAATGATAAGGGCCCGTGTCCCTGTTCACTCTAGCAGGCAGCGTGTTAGCCCCCTTTTACCATCCGTCTTCCAACATGGTTTAAAATTTTCCTCCATTTTCTCAAAATCTACTGGCCAATGAAAATTAAAGGGTTGCGTTGGAATCCTATAAAAGTCCGCTTTTATTGGATATAAACCCATAAAAAGTCGATCAGGAAGTATCGAGCTACAAGTGGTAAACGTAAGTATTTCTTTTTTTCTCTTTCCTAAAATTTTTTTTGAAGTCTTTAAACTGGGCTATTTTTTTTTGCTTTTTCTTGTTATTTTTGTCTTTCAAAAGGGCAAAAAACCCCTGCAAAACCCAAACGATATAAAATAAGCCAAAAAAAAGAATAATCGGGGTTAAAATTTGATAACATAAACAAAACATTCGCCGCACAGTCAGGCTTTTTCCGCGGGGAAACTTAGAGAGCCCCAATTGAGTCGCAGTGGAGGGAAAAAATTTAAAAAACTTTTCGTGCGGAAAGGGTTAAAATGGAACTCTCCGACGTAAAAAAAGGGAACATTCTCCGAAGGTGGCGAGTATTCCGTTGCGGGGACAATTCCGGGTACCATTAAATCTGGCAAACGGACTTCTACCTTCGGGCCAAGGGGGGAAAGCGCTTGAGTGACCTAACCTAGTGCAAGGTCTTTGAGGGGCGGGCATAGAACAAAGTTTCTTCTCAAAAACGCCCAAAATTACGATAGTGAAACAACTTTAATTGTCAGGGGGATCCAACCTCGCCGCGGGCCTACAACAATTCCGCTCGGGACTCGCTAGGGACTAAAAACCCGGTGCTGCCCAATAACGAAAAAATACAAAAAAAACACCAAAGGCAGCCCTACGGCCGAAGTGGCCCCCCTCCCGAGGCTTGTATCTCCAAAAACATTTGTAACATACGCCGCTGCCGGGTACCAATAGGCTTAATTTTAAACTTTTCCTCGGTGGAACGTCTATTAGGGATGATAAATGACGTTTTATTTATATATATGAGTACGCCGGGGCTACACCTCCCTTAGGTGGTGTAAATCTACGCCAAAAATTGGCCCTGTTTCGCCGAAATGGAGTAGTATGCTTTTGGATCGACAGGGGGGGGGGCAAATTGCGCCTAGGCATAAAATCTGGCGTTTTTGACTCATTTATTTGGTGCGATAAGCTCCTGATCCCAAAAAAGTTTCGAAAGAGGAGTTCTCACTTACGCTGACATACGCCCCGGGGTATGTGTTTTTGGATTTGCCCTGGGCCCCGATCCAGCAAAAAAGCGTAAATCAACGGGGCAAGATGGCGTAAAGCTACTCCGCCGCAACCCTCGCGGCGGCCATGCGAGGTTCAAACTCCACGTATTTGCTACTCGTCTTGTCAACGTGACGCATCGGAGTCACTTTCTCTTGTGTGACCCTTTAAAGCGTGCGTCTGAGGCAAAAGAATTGGGAAACTCCGAACTTTTGGGGGCTGCGTGAAACGGGACGGGGCCCCACAAATTTTTTTAAAAATTTACGTAACTAAGTTTTCAATACAAAAAAATGCTGTTTTTTCCAAAGGGTTATTTAAAATATATTATATCAGTGATTCTGGAAGACAAAATTAGTAATGGAAGACTAAATGATTGAAAATATTGTGCCCCCCTGTTGAAGTCGGAACAGGGCACCGCTGCTTGAATGTAAGCTCCACCATACCCGTACCAAAGGGAAATTTTTCCCCGTTTTTTTTCTCGTTTCTCTAGTTCTAACCTCTCACGTGCCCTCAGTAGCTAAATTATACCATCCTTTTCCCAGGCATCACGCTACGCCACCAACACCCTCTAAGGGGCCTGTAAAAAGGTAATTATTATGCTTTTAAAAATACCCCCACGACTGCGATATGTGGGAAAACCTGTGACCCTGCTAACAGATTCCACTTGAAACCTTTGCAAAAGCCTGTTTTCAGGGGTTGTAGCGCATATAGGGAAGCAGGGGGTGAAGGGGGGTATGTGAAGGGATAATAGGTGTGCATGGGTACAAAAAGGGGGGAATAAGGAAAAACCAGGCGGTTTTTAACTGCAATTTTTTCTGATAATAGCGGCGGGAGTGCCATGAGACGAGGGAACTCATCGTGGGCGTCACGTGACGCACGATAAAAAGACGACGTAGCAATACGTGAAGTCCCGAACCGGGGTTTAAATAAACACTTCCCCCCCTCCGACTCCCAACAACGGTTGCCCCCCCCAGGGTCCCACTCCCTTTTTAATCCCTTATTGCCCTTGACCCACGTCAAACCGGGGACACAACACACCACACACACGCGCGTGCGTACGGCTACAATAAAAATATAAAAACAGAAAAAAACAATAGAAATCTTTTCTCTATAATGACCCCCGCCCCTTAAATATTCGTAATTTTAAAGCTAAAGAGCAATTATGACATCAGTAAAGCTAGGAGGAAGAAGAAACATCGCTGAATCAATGTTGTATTTTGTATATATTTATTTATATCTTTTTCTCTGATATCTGTTTGTTTTTGTTTATGTATCATGTTTTTTCTAATCGCTAAGACGGGTGTTCATTCTCTTCATTTTCTCCCCTACCTTTAATACGTCCCCCCTTTATTTTCTCTATTCTCTTTTCGCTCTCTTTATGTTATCTTTTCCGTATCTCCCCGAAATTCCAGGGGAAATTTTGCTATTTCCCTCCTATATCCTCTCTCCTGCTATTCTCTCCTTCCTGCACAGATCTCTCGCTCCTCTTATCTCTCTCTTCCTGCTATAGTTTTCCTTCCTGCCAGATTTCTCTCGCCCTGCTATCTCTCTCTCCTGCATATCTCTCTCTCCTGCATATTCTTTTTTTTCCTCCATATACTTCCCTTCCTGCTATCCCCTCTCGCTCCTGATATCCTCTCTTGATAGATTTTCTCCTTCCTGCATAACTCTCTCTCCTCATATCTCTCTCCTTCCTGCATATACCCTCCTTCCTGCGTATTCTCTCTCTCCTGCATATCTCTCCCTTCCTGCTAGATCTCTCGCTCCTGCATATCTCTCTCTCCTGCTTATCTTCCCTTTCTCATATATCTCTCCTCCTCAATATCTCTCCTTTCTGCATGATCTCTCTCCTCATTATCCCGCGAGCCGCGGTACCGCAGCCGCAGGATTACAACCCCCCAAATGCCCCTGTTAACCCCTTATGACCTTGCCCACGTCAACTAAAACCACACACCACAAACAAACACACACACACACACACACACACCACACGTACCCGCGCACAAAAAGTTATATACATAAAAAAAAATTTAATTTTTTATATCTACAAATGCCCTCGCCCCCCCTAATTATTAGTCATTTTTAAAGCTTAAGATGAAATTTGACATGGGAAGAGGAGGAAGGAGAAACATCATTGAATCTTGTTGTATTTCTCTCTCCCCTTCCTTCTCCTCTCTCTCTCTCCCCTCTCCCCCCTCATCTCCTCTCCCCTCTCTTTCTTTTTCTCCCCCTTTCCCCTTTCTCTTCCCCCTTCTCTCCCCTTTTTTCCCCTTCCTCCCTCTCCCTCTCTCTCCCCAAATTTTTAAACCGTTTTTTCCCCCCGTGCCTCATATCCCCTCTTCGCAACCCTGGTAAAACCCCTCAAGCCTGAGGTCATTAGGGGGGGGGGACCATCGTTAAAGGGGTTTGCTTTTTGACTTCAAAAAGGTTACTGCGCGGGCAGTGACCCTTTGCACCTCGCCCTTACTGAAAATTTTTCGAACTTTATTTTTCCCTTTCAATATCTCGTCTTCATAAAGAGTATCTGGCTTACTTTTTTTCCATGTGGATACCCAATTTATAACGATGGTGAATTGAGGATTTTCATGCACTAAAAGAAAATTTATGGTTTTTGGGTTAAAGAAAAACAATGACTGTAGGATGACGTTTTTCCACGGGAATTCCGTAACCAATAAGGGGCCCACAGGAGCGGGCCTAGATGCCCCCTTTCGGGGGGGGAAAATTTTTGGCTCTAACTTCTTGAAAAAAGGTTATAGAACAGCTCTCTTAGGGGTGTTGAGAGAGAGCTGTTGGTTACAGTGGAGCTGCGTCTTTTAGTCCCGGCCGCTAAGGGACCAGTTTCAAGAGGAGGGGGGGCCCAAAAAGCCCAAAATTTTTTTAAATTAAAAGGCCTAGTTGATTTTGAGAGGGGAGACAAACGACCCAAATTACTCAGAAGCCTCTATGAACATTTTTGTGAAAGGCAAATTTTTTTCACTTAGAAAAATCTTGTGAAATCAAGACGCCTTTAATGGCAAAAGAAATATTCCGTATAGCCAATACACCCACTAGTTGTTATTTTTAGTTATGGGGGACAAGTGTCTATGCGAAGGATGACGTGGCCCTTTTTTCCCCCGTCTCAAAATGTCACACAGCACCGTAGGGGGCCCCTGGACACCTTCTTAAGCATGAGAATCCCCATACCCCTCCCTTTGGTTTTGAAAGAGGGAAGCTTCGAAAAGGGAAGAAGTCCGTCTACCAACTTTCTGGCCCCAGAAGAGCAAGAAGAACCCCTGGCTCTTTTGATGTTAAGTGCTCGAGGGGTTTGTGCTGTGGTAAAACCCTCCTCCATGATGGCATCAAACCTTTTTGACGAAGGGAAGGGGAGTGTTTGTCCCCAAAAGGGGAAACTGGAAACCTCTATGAGAGAGATGTGGTTGGGACAGGGACCGGAAACAGATAAAAAATAAAGGAAAAGGGGGAAAGGTGTACAAAAGGAAAGGTGGCAGGCCGACCAAGGTCCCAGGCAATTGGCCCATTTCCTGCGGACCCCACAAAAAAGGGGGAGAACTCTTCCCAGTTCCTATCAAGAAGATTGTATCACTTACCTTCCAGAGGAAAGCAGGTCTTTTGAAACATGGGGAGCCCTGTATTTGCAGGGCACTGACCACCTGCCGCCATGTACCCACGAAGAGGCAGACACAAAATTGTGGTCCATCTACAAGATGCCCTAGAGGGTGGATGCCCCACATGTTTGGTACGCACCGTGGATATGATTTTCTTGTCATCCTCATCGGGGAAGTACACTTTCTGGGGGCCATGGCTAATTTCCCCTTCCTAAAATTTCCTTTTTCAATCTGCCCATTGGATCTGGGGGGAAAGAACAGGGCCCGGTTTTCCAAGTCACATGTATAACTCCTTTTTAAAAAAAAAGTGGGGTTTGGGGAAAAGGGGGGGCCTTGGCCCAAAATCCTCACTTAGTTAGCACCCCATGCCCCCCGGGGTTGGGACCAAGTGGGGAACGTTTCACAGTCTTTATATATAAAAGACCCCCCCTCTGGTGGGTGAATAAGCAAAAGGAACTTTTTCGCAAAAAAAAAGAACGTGGAGAACATTCCCCCAACTAAAACGGGCCCTGCGCCACCCCAGCGTGCAGTGTACCGGCTGGCATCTGGAAACCTGTCACCGGGGCCCAACAACAGAACCAACTGCTAAAACGGGGGTTGGACACGGATGCAAAACAAAGTCCGGGTTCCTGTCTGGAGCTCGCAGCCGCGGCAGCAAAGGCTGTAAGTGAACTTGTAAAGGGTTTTGCCGCAAAAGTGCTGCGGGTTTTGTGGCGGGAGATGTTCATGAAAAAAGCCAGCGGAAAGCCCCGAATGTGCAGCTGCAAATGTGAGAAGTGACACAAATTAATTATAAATCATACCTGCATTGTGTACTGGTGCTTAAAAAAGACATGGCATTCCGCGCGTACGGGAAAAAAAAATGATTTTTTGTATAATGAGTTTAAATGAATACTTTTTTTTTCTAATGCACCGTCAGTAGATTAACCACTGTCATTTTAATTGCAAGGAGTATTTTTAAAATTCGTGTTGCAAAAAACCCAATGGCATTCGCGATGTCCGCGGGGGGTTTTAAAGTCGAATAAATATTAAATTTTATTTTTTTTTGACACCCATATTGGAATTTTTTGTTCTGGATTATTAAATAATAAAAATTAAGAAAACTTGCATCCAATAAACTTACCCTTATGAATTTTTTTAAAAAACCCCCATTTCCCAAATTTTCCAATGCGGAAATGTCAAAATAATAAAAAGCGTTCCTTTATAGCCATCTGAGTGGGGGATCATTTGTCTCCCCTCTCAAAATCATAGTAGGGCCTTAGATGCCTAAAAAAATTTTTTGGGGCTTTTATCCCGGGGGCAGTCCCCCCACATTTCACAAAAGCTCCCGGGACAAATTAGGCCAAGGCCTCTGCCCCCTTTCCCCTTTTTGTCCCACCCCCCCCACCAAAAAATAGCCCCTCGCCCCCTTCACCTATTTGTCCCCACCCCACCCCACCACAAAAACCCTTCCCCACCTACCGCCCCCAACACCACACACATACGCACACACAACGGTTATCTAAACTTCCCCACTAAAACACTTCACAAAAAAATTCAACACATCTCGAAGTAGTCTGACACTCACGTCACTTAAAACCCCCTACTGTCTTCCCCACTGTACACATATTTCCCATCGCTATACCCATCCCGAGCCTTGCCTTTCCCTTTCCTAAATTTTGCCTTTCCTCCTCTCTGTCACTTAAAAAAAAAATTGGGTGACGAGCGGAAGACAGAGTGCCAAAACGGAAAGCCCCCACGCAGGGGGATATACAAAGGAAAAATAACGAAAGAGGAGGGGGTTTTCCCCCCCTGCAGACAGTGGCATATAAATACCCTTTTTTAAATGGTATGCTTACACTATTTCTCTTTTTTGCGTGTATTACAGAGTGAAATTTGAATAAAGATAAAACTATTAAAAAAAATAATAAGAAGAATAAAATAATAGTGTTTAATGATAAAAAAAATAATGACATAAGAACTAAGAACAAAGAAAATAAGGGAAGCACAAGGCCCCAGGCCACACGTGGGAGTTCCGTCACCTAAAACTACCTACATCCACCTTTCCCCTCCATGAACTTATCCAGCTCCCCCTTTTAAAACTCCCCAATGATCCGCACTAATACCCGTCTACTGGACCATTTTACTATTACCACCCTATTTGTAACCAGTTTTTCCTATTTCCTTTCAAAATACGCTTTTCCCGCTTTAATCCGTTATTTTGTTCTACCCCGGGTTTAAAAGCCGTAAGAACTTTCCTACCCCTTCCCTTTTTTTTAAAACCCTTTATCCCCTTAAAAATTCTTCAGATCGCCCCTTACTCTGCTCTCTCGAGTGAGTGTAATTTTTAAAACTTCAATCTCCCCTCTAACTAAAGTTACGCATCCCTTGTACATTTTGGTCATCCCTTTCTGCACTTTTTAAAACACTATATCCATCCTGTAAAATGGGACCAAAATGAACTGCTAGTTAGGTGAGGCCTGACTAGACCCGATAAAGCTTTAGAAAAACTTTCCGCACTTCTAATTTTAACACTTCTGGTAATGAACCTAATACTCTTTGTCATTTCTGGCCTCAATACATTGTTCCTAGGTCGGGGGTCTGGGCTCACCCCCACTCCCAAAACTTTTTCACCTTCTGATCTTTTTAGGATACATTGCTTATGGTTTTATTATTTCCGGGGGGTTTTTTTTACCCAAATCTAAAACCAATTTTTCAATATTAAAAAATTTCCCTCTGCCATTGACTGCCCATCTTAAGTTTATCTAAATCCCCTGCAATATGTTTTCGTCAGACTGTGATCCAATAATCCTACCTAAAATTAGTATCACAGCAAACTGCTGAAAAACTGCTAATCCCACTATCCAAATCGTTGAGGGGAAATCAAAAAAAATAATGGGCCCCAAAAAAGACCGGGAACTCCACTTGTCACCCTCCCCCTTTAGATTTGGAACCATTTAAATTTTAACCCCTTTTTTGCCTATTTTCTTACCCAAACTCTGTCCCAAAGAAGAACCTTTTCCCCTCTTACCTGAGCCCCAACCTTTTTAAGAGTCGCTCGTGGGTACTTTTAAATCCTACTAAAGTCCAAATATTATATCATAATCCTTACATTTTCTGCCGTCTCATAAACTTTCATAAAAACTAATAAATTGGTTTAGACATGACCCCCTGGGATCCATGTTGTGAATCTGATCAAACATGTTTTTCTAAGGCTTCTAAGTTTTTTGCAATAAAAGTTCCAAAATTTACCCACCCCTGATTTAGCTTACGGGTCGATAATTTGACTTTAGTCCTCTGTCTCCCTTTTAAAAAATGGGAAAAAATTTCCTTTCCTCCCCAAAAATGGCACATCGCCTATTCAACCGATTCCTAAAAATGGGCATAACGACTCACTAACAACCTCCTTTTCATTCCTTTAATACCCTGGGATACATTCATCTGGGCCTGGCATTTTAAAAGTTTTCTTTTTTCTATACCCTCTTCCCCCCATTACCCAGTTATCACAATTCTTTTAGTTTCTCCTCATCGCTTCCCTTTTAACTCTGTTCACTTCAGGTTTTCGTCTGTGATCCTCCCCCGTAAAAAAAACTTAAGAAAAAATATTTAGATCCTACACATATCCCCATCCGTATTAAACCCCTTTCCTGCCTTAAAGGGGCCCCAAATAATTTCCCTTTTCTTTGTTTTTAAACCCGATAGAACCCCTTGGGTCCCGTCGCTTTTTTCGCTACTTTTAATCTCATAATTTTCTTAGCAACTGAGTTAATTTCTTCACTGTCCTCGCCTCACGTTTCTGTTTTTGTTTCCCAAAACCCCCTGAACCTTAAAATAAATGTTTTTTTTTTTCCAATGTGGTGTTTTAATTGGTGGTCATCCTTTTTTGGATCACTCTTTCTGGA
This sequence comes from Chionoecetes opilio, assembly GCA_016584305.1. Lineage (NCBI taxonomy): Eukaryota > Metazoa > Arthropoda > Malacostraca > Decapoda > Majidae > Chionoecetes > Chionoecetes opilio. Next base: position 100,629 of record JACEEZ010001139.1, on the reverse strand, counting down.
CCTTTTTTCCCTATAAGGAAATTTTTTTCTGCCCCGTCAATTATATCTTCAAATGAGGTATAACCTCTCACCCCGACCCATTCCCCTTCTAACCTCTCTAATTACCTCCTCACCCCTGACGTCTCTACCAACACTGAAAATAAAAAACAAATTTCAAGAGCACAAACGACGGGGAACGGGTAGAAGGTGAAAACGAGAGAAAAGGGGGAGAAAGAGAGAGAGAGAGAGGGGAAAGAGAGGAGAGAGAAGAGAAGAGAGAGAGAGAGAGAGAGAGAGAGAGAGAGAGAGAAAAAAAAAAAAATCTCACATTTCCTGAAAGTAAAAAGATAGTTTCGTAGTCAGTGAATTCTGACTGTAAGTAAACTTATAAGAATTAAAACAATAAAGAAAAAAAAAAAATAAAAAAAGGAGAGAAGAGAGGGAAGAGAGAGGGGAGAGAAAAAATGGAGAGGAGAGAGAGAGAAGAGAGAGAGGAGAGAAAAAGAGAGAGGAGAGGGGAGAGAGAGAAAAGGGGAAAAGGGAGAGAGGGAAGAGAGAGAAAAAATAATTAACTTCCTGAAAAAGAAAATAGTTTCAGTAGTCCAGCTAAATTTCCCGCTGTAGTAATATTTTAAAAATTAACAATAAAAAAAAAAATAAAATAAAAAAAAGTGAGGGAGAGAGAGAAAAGGAGAGAGAGAGAGGAGAGGGGAGAGAGAGAGAGAGAGCAGAGAGAGAGAGAGGAGAGAGAGAGAGAGAGAGAGAGAGAGAGAGAGAGGAGAGAAGAGAGAGAGAAGGAGAGAGAGAGAGAGGGGGAGAGGGGAAGAAGAGAGAGAGAGAGAGGAGAGGAGAAGAGAGAGGAGAGGGGAGGAGAGAGAGAAATAATCTAACTTTCCCTGTAAAGTCAAAGATATTTTTTCAGTATCCCTGAATTTCCCTGATAAGTAAATTTAAAAAGAATTCAAAAATAAAGTAAAAAAATAAAATAAAATAATGAGAGAGAGAGAGAGAGGAGAGAGAGAGAGAGAGAGAGAGGGAAACCGGTCCAATGACTTAGTGTACTACAGGATAATGGAAGGGAATCAGAGAGGCGGGAAGGCTAGTGGGAAAAAAAAAGGATGGGTGGGAAGAAAGGAAAAAACAACACCCCCCCAAAAGGCGACGTAGTAAACCTTTTTACAGGATGAAAGAAACAAAAAATTTTAAAGGTTTAAAAGGGAGTGAAAATAATAAGGGGTTTAAAGATCAAGGAAGGAGGGATAGAAAAAAAAAAAGAGAAAAAAGAGAAGGCGGGTAAGAATAAAGGACAAGAATAGGGGAAGGAAATGAGGTCAACAGGAGAAAAAAACGGGTATGAAGAGATAGAAACCCCTTTTGAAAGAAGAAAGGTTAGGGAAATGAGGGAGGAGGGGGAGGAGGAGGAGGAGGAGGAGGAGGGGAGGAGGAGGAGGAGGGGGAGGGGGGGGGAAAGGGGGGAAAAAAAAAGGGGGGGGGGGGGGGGGGGGGGGGGGAAAAAAAAGGAAAATGGGGAAGGGAAATTTAAAAGGGGATAAAAAAAGTAAAAGGGGAAGCAGGAGAGGAGGGAAGAGAAAAGGGAAAGGGTAAAGGAAAGAAGAAAAAGAGGGGGGAAAAAAAGGGGGAAAGGAGGGGGAAAAGAGGTAAAAAGAAAAGGGAATTAGAAAGAAAGAGGAAAAATTAAAAAAATTTTAAAGAAAGAAAAGAGTAGGAAATTGAATTAAAAACCATAAAATCAACATTTAAAATAAAAAAAACAAAAACAAAAAGTAAAAGGAAAAGGGAAAAGGGGGGGGGGGAGGAGAGAAGCAAAGCAGAAACCCCTTTCCCGTGGGTGACGAGGCTGGAGGCCGTGAAGGTTTTGGTCGGGAAAAAGGTCAACACCACTCTCTCTTCTCTCTCTCTCTCTCTCTCTCTCCTCTCTCTCTCTCTCTCCTCTCTCTCTTCTTGGGGCCCGGCTATAAACCCGGTTCGGTTATATACTCGGTTCAAGAACGCTAGAGCCACATGCCCCTCCCCCGAAGTGGAGCTTGTCAGGCCCTGGTTCCCTCTTGATTGGGTGATGGCGTTCTGTGGCGTGATGGAAGGTTTGCCGTCAAAATGTACACTAAGTAAACACTTCCCACCCTGGGGTTTCCCTTCCCCACTCCCAGACACGGTCTGCCCTCCAGGCCCACATCCCTTTGTTAATCCTTTAATTGTCCTTGACCCAAGTCAAACTCGCACACGCGCACACACACACACACACACACACACACACACTCCACCCCGCGATGGTGCCACTATCTTGGTAAACTGTAACTCGCTTGAATTCACTGTGATTATCCTGTTCTTGCAGGGTACATTTCTTCAACTTGTTTAGCTATAATGAGACCCGTAATGCACATTAAAGTACAATACAACCCTTGTTGAATTATTATAGTTAGGGTGAAATTCACGTGGCAACAGCGCAAGGTGTCCTCGTCTTTCACCTGTAACCTGAAATATCGCCTCATGGCAGCATTTAACAGCCGAATTTTGGCCACGAATTGGTCGCCGACCATGGTCGTGGAAAAGTTATATAAATAACAGAAAAATCTCCATTTTATATCTACTTAATGACCTCGCTCCCCTAATTATTAGTCATTTTTAAAGCTTAAGATGCAATTATGACATCAGGAAGAGGAGGAAGGAGAAACATCATTGAATCATTGTTGTATTCTCTCTCTCTCTCTCTCTCTCTCTCTCTCTCTCTCTCTCCTCTCTCTCTTCTCTCTCTCTCTCTCTCTCTCCCCTCTCTCTCATCTCTCTCTCTCTCTCTCGTTGCGGCGCCTTAAAACTATAATCAATCTCTCTCTCTCTCTCTCTCTCCTCTCTCTCTCTCTCTCTCTCTCTCTCTCTCCCGTCTTTTCTCCTGTGACCTGCTATATCGCCTCTTCGCAAGGCCTGGTAGGAAGCCTCAGGCCTGAGGTCATTAGGGGTGGGGGGACAGGTCAGGTTAAGGGTTTGCTTGTTTGAACTCTAAAAGGTGACTGCGCTGTCAGGTGACGCTTTTCACCTCCTCCCTCACTCAGAATTTTACGAACCTTTATATTTCTTTCTCAATATCTCTTCTTCATGAAGAGTACCTGGCTTACTTTTGTGTCCATGTGATAACACATTTACTAACGATGGTGAATCGAGGACTTTCATGCACTCAAAGCAAATATATGGAGTGTTGTTAAAGAAACAACGAAGGACTGTAGGATGCCCGTTTTCCACTGAATTTTTTCAACCAATAAGAAACCACAGCGAAGCTGGCCTGACAAGCTCCACCTCGTGGGAGGGCATGTGGCTCTAGCGTTCTTGAACCGAGTTATAGTTGTGTGCCGTAAGCCAGCGTATCTTGGTGTTTGTGTTGCCTCCCAGTGTTTCTAGTGAAGCCTCGTGTGTGTGAAGAGAACCATAGACCGAGTAAATATATGTGTACTTTGTTCACCCTCTCCACCTTCAGGATTGGGCCGCCAGGAAACAGTGTATATTGTGTTGACCTCCGTTATTAAAGGAGGAATTGTACAGTTCATTGTCCCTTATCCGCCTTGTGTTAATGACTACGTGTGCACACCATTACAAGCTTCAGGGTAGTTCTACCGAGCCCTTCTACAGGAGGGAAGTTAAGGGGTTACGTGATGGCACCTTTGGGGGTAAATTAAGACAGGTGAGTCTTTGAGGTATGAGGGCGGCGTGTAACAATATATATATTATATTTCCTTATTTCTATTTCCTTCCTTATTCCTTATTCCTTATTTCTAACATAATTTACGAATTCAAATGTTCTAGCTGTAACGCTAGATACGTCGGCGAGACGACAAGGAATCTAACCCTTAGGCTTTCTGAGCATAAAGGTGTTTCTGCACGTACTGGTCGACCCATTTCTTCACCTTCGCAATCTGCAATCCGCTCACACTCACATGATTTAGATCACCCTTTTTCTATGAATGACTTTAGTATCCTATCCAAGGCACACTACCCTAGTGACACTAAATTATTAGAAGCTATACACATCAAGCATTTGTCCCCTGATCTTAATAACCAAGTCATTTCACACCAACTACATATACTCAAATGACTACCACTGTTTCGATTGCCCGACTCTCGGTTCGATCGCCCCACACAAGCTGAAATGTCACTCACAAAACTAGTGTTCATTCAGTCCTCTACCAACTCAGACAGCATACACACCAAGGTCCGTTAAGTACAAATTATATTTTATTTTATTTAGTTAGTAATTTTAGATAATATAGGAATATTTTATTGTTTCTTAGAATTAATTTATTAGATGTTCGCTTTTTAGCATTACAATATATTAAATTTTTAACTATTTTTAGGCCTGATGATGCCAAGTGCCTTGGCGAAAACGTTGCGCATAAAACAACCCCAAGTATGACGAGTGTCTCTGTCACCCTGAAACATCAATATATATATTATATATATATATATATAATATATATATATATTGTTCACCTTAAATCCAAAATGACTTGGAGTCGCACTGGATAGGCAACAACACCAGATGGGGTCGCATTGGAAAATGTTTGGGAACCCCTGCTGTAGAGGTTAATAATTGTCTGAGAATGGACAAGTAAAAAAAAAAACGTAAAAAATCAAATACCGATACCGGTAATACCGGTATTTTGGCACGGTATCGGTATACCGGTATCGTAACTGATACCGGTATGAGGACGTACCAGCATTATTCCCGTAAACCGGTATCGGCAATACCGGTCTTTTCTTGATACCGCACAACCCTATATTTTCACGATAGTCAGTCAATCCTTATCAGTGGGAGGGTACGTACGTGCTTTAATAACAGGTCCGTATACACTTTAATACACTTATACACACATTGACAACACTTAAATAACCTTCTATATACTTACATGTTACTTATAGAACTTTGATTTATAGGAAAAAGTTGAGGAAATGAGAGAAATACATAATTTTCCTTGTTTTTTCCTCTTTCTTTGTTTCTACGTATTATTATTATTACTATTTTATTGCTATTGTTATTATTGTTATTATTTCTTATTCGTATTATTGTTATTTATATTTGACTTGTGTTATTTCTTGTACTTCTGTGAGAGAGAGTTGCAAAAGAGGAAAAATATAGGAAACGAGAGAGAGAGAGAGAGAGAGAGAGAGAGAGAGAGAGAGAGAGAGAGAGAGAGAGAGAGAGAGAGAGAGAGAGAGAGAGAGAGAGAGAGAGAGAGAGAGAGAGAGAATGATTGATTGATTTAATGCCAAAAAAGGTGAAAGTGGCAGACATCAGAGGTCATATGGCACTATGGCAAAACATAAAAAGGGGAGGGGTTAAAGAAAAATAGCGAAACGGTGAGGGAAGGGGAAAAAATTGAATGTTACAGCAGGATGTGGATTTGTTGGAGGAAGGAGGTTAAATTTTCCAGGGAGAAGGAGGGGCAGAGTTGTGAACTGTACGATAATTATCGTATTTGTACGATAATTTGATTATCCGTACGATGTACGATGCATGATTGAGAATCGTACAGGAAAATACGATAATTGACTCACAAATAAAATGACATTATAAAGTCATACAAAAATTGTCATGAAAAAAAAAATAGAAAAAAAATCTGTCGCTGTCAACTTCCGCGAGAGAGAGAGAGAGTTTTGAATTTGACTTTTGGTCCGTTGCATGATATGGACTAGGAGCGTTGCTTGTCGCATTAGAACGCAGATTGTGAGGGGGTATTTATAGTCCAGCGGATATGTGCACAATATATACCAAACCCTGCATTTTTTAGTAATAACAACCGTACTTGGAACAAAGTTAAAACATACATATGCAATCAATTTTGGATATGGAGCCACTGAAAATAATCTTCAGTGTAGGTATGGCAGCTATTTTAAAATTGGTCGCCTCACGGACGCTACTCAAATTACGCGGGTGACTTTGTCTCCTCCTCCTATGACGTCACAGCTCATCTCAGCGTTTTGATTGGTCAAGCCGGTCCTGAGAGACATGAGGCACGCGAGAATGCGTGTGTGTGTGTTTGAGAGAGAATGCGTGTGTGTGTGTTTGAGAGAGAATGCGCGCGTGTGTGTGTGTGTGTGTGTGTGTGTGTGTGTGTGTGTGTGTGTGTGTGTGTTGTGTGTGTGTTTGAGAGAGAATGCGTGTGTGAGTGTGTGTTTGAGAGAGAATGCGTGTGTGTGTGTGTGTTTGAGAGAGAATGCGTGTGTGTGTGTGTGTTTGCGAGAGAATGCGTGTGTGTGTGTTTGAAAGAGAGAATGCGTGTGTGTGTTTGAGAGAGAATGCGTGTGTGTATGTGTGTGTGTTTGAGAGAGCATGCGTGTGTGTGTGTTTGAAAGAGAGAATGCGTGTGTGTGTTTGAGAGAGAATGCGTGTGTGTGTGTGTTTGAAAGAGAATGCTGTGTGTGTGTGTGTTTGAGAGAATGCGTGTGTGTGTGTTTGAGAGAGAATGCGTGTGTGTGTGTTTGAGAGAGAATGCGTGTGTGTGTTTGAGAGAATGCGTGTGTGTGTGTTTGAGAGAGAATACGTGTATGTGTGTGTGTTTGAGAATGCGTCGTGTGTGTTGTGTGTTGTTTGAGAGAGAGAATGCGCGTGTGTGTGTGTATGTGTGTGGTGTGTGTGTGTGTGTGTGTGTTTGAGAGAGAGAATGCGTGTATGTGTGTTTTGAGAGAGAATGCGTGTGTGTGTGTGTTTGAGAGAGAATGCGTGTGTGGTGTGTTTGTTTGAGGGAGAGAATGCGTGTGTGTGTTGTTTGAGAGAGAATGTGTGTGTGTGTGTGTGTGTGTGTGTGTGTGTGTTGTGTGTGTGTGTGTTTGAGAGAGAGAATGCGTGTGTGTGTGTTTTGAGAGAGAATGCGCGCGTGTGTGTGTGTGTGTGTGTGTGTTTGAGAGAGAATGCGTGTGTGTGTGTGTTTGAGAGAGAATGCGTGTGTGTGTGTTTGAGAGAATGCGCGTGTGTGTGTGTGTGTGTGTGTGTGTGTGTGTTGTGTGTTTGAGAGAGAATGCGTGTGTGTGTGTGTTTGAGAGAGAATGCGTGTGTGTGTGTGTTTGAGAGAGAATGCGTGTGTGTGTGTTTGAGAGAATGCGTGTGTGTGTGTGTTTGAGAGAGAATACGTGTGTGTGTGTTTGAGAGAGAATGCGTGTGTGTGTGTTTATTTGAGAGAGAATGCGTGTGTGTGTGTGTTTGAGAGAGAATGCGTGTGTGTGTGTTTGAGAGAGAGAATGCGTGTGTGTGTGTGTGTGTGTGTGTGTGTGTGTGTGTTTGAGAGAGATGCGTGTGTGTGTGTTTGAGAGAAAGAATGCGTGTGTGTGTGTTTGAGAGATAATGCGTGTGTGTGTGTGTTTGAGAGAGAATGCGTGTGTGTGTGTTTGAGAGAATGCGTGTGTGTGGTGTGTGTGTGTGTGTGTGTGTGTGTGTGTGTGTGTGTGTGTGTGTGTGTGTGTGTGTTTGAGAGAGAATGCGTGTGTGTGTGTGTGTGTGTTTGAGAGAGAATGCGTGTGTGTGTGTTTGAGAGAGATTGCGAGTGTGTGTGTGTGTGAGTGTTTGAGAGAGATTGCGTGTGTATGTGTGTGTGTGTGTGTTTGTGTGTGTGTTTGTGTTTGAGAGAGAATGCGTGTGTGTTGTGTTTTGAGAGAGAGTGAATGAGTGTGTGTGTGTTTGAGAGAGAATTCGTGTGTGTGTGTGTGTGTGTGTGTGTGTGTGTGTGTGTGTGTGTGTGTGTGTGTGTGTGTGTGTGTGTGTGGTGAGAGAGAGAGCATGATTATGTATGTATGTATGATCTTTATATATCTCTCATTTCCCATAGTTGTATATACGAATCTTAGAAGCATTATATCTTTGTCCCGTAAGAATAATTGCCCTTTAAACTATCACTGGCGGCCTCTATACCACCAAATATGGCTTTAACTATCATAGGAACACATTATATTTCTTATTGCATGATCTGTCCATGAACCCAATGGTATTGACACAATTGACACACAAATATGTTCTCTCACAAAAAATAAAATGATTGGCGGCCATCTTTTCTCGAAATAACTACTAAAACCTTAATGATTGGAAATTTACCTCAACATGCTTATGTCCATCGGAATTATTATCCATTAAAACATGGATATAGGCACAAAACGTATGCTTGCATGTGAAATAACTCCTGATTTATAATGAAAAATGCCTTTAGTGGCTGCCATTTTTCAAAATGGCCGCCATTGCTATATTTGGTTGGCTCCATATCCAGTTTTTGTTGGATATGCATCTTTTAACACTGTACCAAGTTTGGATGTTATTACTAAAAAATGCAGGGTTTTGCACATATCCGCTGGACTATTAGCAAGGTTAACCTTACCAAGACAAAGGTAAGACACTGACTTCTGACGGGAACCATACTTGGTTCTCTTCCAGCAGCGCAGTGTGTAAGGGAAAAGGCAGATTGTGTTACTTTCATCCCTAGTCCCCCTACAGAATAAACAATCTGATGATATGATATGTCGATGACAACTGACACACTATCATTATAAGCGCCAGCTGACACAGGGGATAAAAGAATAGAGGAACAGGAATTCCTCTTTTCTTTTGAGGATGATAGCTATGTAGAGTTCTCGAGTTCAGCTTCTTTTGAGTCATTATGTGTTACTAGATTTTTTGTTTGATTTAATTTCATTTATTTTGGAAAAAATAAATTAACATGGAATTTTGTATCATGATTGGATATATTATATATTTTGGTGAAAGGAGAAAATATGTTTCTATGTGGAATGCTGAATTCAATGATGTATATAGTTATCTACTGACTATATTATTTTAGCTAAGGTTGTACGATAATCTATCTGAAAATACGATAATTTTGGTGGCTCGGTACGATAATGTGGGCTACAAAAGTTCACAACCCTGCTACTTACTCACAACAAAGCGATGTATCATCATGTGTCCTGTATAAAGCGATGAGGAAGGGTCCCTGATTGACCAGAAATAAAGAATTTGGTGACAATAAGGCGCAGACATCCTGATTGACTTTTAATAAATAATTCAGGGGCAATAATGGGCCAGCCATCTTGATTAACCTAACAATTCAGGGACAATAAGGGGCAGACATCATGGTTTACCATATAATCATATAATTCAAGGGCGTTAAGAGGCAGACATTTTGAGTGACCTAATCGTATCATTCAGGGATAATGAGATCGGTACCTGGTACTCTTTTCTACCGAAATTCTCGTCCCGACACAAACCGGGAACTCTCGCCGACGGTAATGGTTAGGTTAGTAGGATAGTAAGGGAAAGTTACCGGTAAAAATGGACGACGACTGCGCGGTCATTTTCTGAGACACTGACTAATTTTTCCTTGGGTTAAATTAGTGCTTTTGATCAAAATGGACGAGGACTGCGCGGTCATTTTCTGAGATACTGACTAATTTTTCCTTGGGTAAAATTAGTGCTATTGCTAAAAATGGACTAAGACTGCGCGGTTATTTTCTGAGACACTGACTAATTTTTCCTTAGGTAAAATTAGTGCTTTTGATAAAAATGGACGAGGACTGCGCGGTCATTTTCTGAGACTGACTTATTTTTCCTTGGGTAAAATTAGTGCTTTTGATAAAAATGGACGAGGACTGCGCGGTCATTTTCTGAGACACTGACTAGATTTTCCTTGCCTAAAATTAGTGCTTTTGGTAAAAATGGACGAGGACTGCGCGGTCAATTTCTGAAACATTGACTATTTTTTCTTTAGGTAAAATTGGTGCTTATGGTAAAAATGGACGAGGACTACTCGGTCATTTTCTGAGACACTGACTTTTTTTGCCGTGCCTAAAATGAGTGTTTTTTGGTAAAAATGGACGAGGACTGAGCGGCCATTTTCTGAGACACTGACTTTTTTTGCCTTCCCTAAAATTAGTGCTTTTGGTCAAAATGGACGAGGACTGCGCGGTCATTTTCTGAGACTGACTTTTTTTGCCTTGCCTACAATTAGTGTTTTTTCAGATGGATAGAATCAAATCTAACCTCCTAACGTGAGGGCTCCGCCCCCCTCGACCCCCCGGCGAGATTATGAATCTAGCCTAACCTCCTATATGGTTGGGGGGCCTATGGAAGGGGATGTTGTGTCTGTATGAGTATGTTTTAGACAACTATATCCTTTCTACAATATGTATATAAGTTTTAAAGGTTACGCGGAAGTGCATTAATACTGTACAGTATACTAAACAAAAAGTAATATAGAAAACGTATGTGGTAACGGCGGTAGCGACCGCGCAGTTCTCGTCCATTATAACTGAAGCACCAACCGAGAAGACAAGTTTTTCGCTTGTCCCAAAACAATTTAAAACTATACTTTAATACAATACATGGACATTGGTTACGTAACATGCCAAAACCCCAGACATGCCCTTATATGAGATAAGTCTATATATTAATATAAAAGTACCCAATCTATATATTTAAACAGCTTTTACCCGTGCTTCTGAATTCAGGGATTGGATATCGGGGGTTAGTTTAGCCGAAGTTAGTTTAGTGATGCCCTCCATCACTAAACTAACCTCGGCTAAACTAACCCCTGTTAGGGGATATTCAATCCCTGACTTCAGAAACACGGGTAAAAGCTGTTTAAATATATAGATTGGGTACTTTTATGTTAATATATAGACTTGGAACTGTCGCTTAATAGGAACTCTCGCCGACGTAAAAAAAAATGGAACATTCTCCGACGGTGGCGAGTATTCCGTTCGGGAACAATTCCAGGTACCATTAAAGGCTGGGACACGTGACCTAACTACCATTCAGGGGCAATGAGGGTCAAGCGTCCTGAGTGACCTAACCATAGTGCAGGGTCACTGAGGGGCAGGCATCAGAACAAAAGTTTCATTCTCAAAAACGTCCAAATTACGATAGTGAAACAACATTAATCTAGTCGTGGGATGCCAACCTCGCCGCGGCCCACAACAATGGACCCGTTTACTCTACTTGAGGTAAGGATTGATTTGACATCTTCAAGCCTCATATAGTTGGGCAGTGATGTTGATTTTTCTATGTGAACAGTATTTTTGATGATACAGCCAATTTAAGTACAGGAAATTTATACGCTCTAAAACGACTGGCGCCATGTTGTGACGTCACTAGCGAAGACAACAGAGCAAAACAGCTGTGAAGCGGCCGCTACTATATGTACTACCTACTAATACACCAACTTGCATTACCCCTACTACCGCAAGATGACCAGTAATCCTCCTTCAAGTGATGTAGTAGGTATTCACTGTGTTTGTGAATATGTAAGTTGTAGTTTATAAGGAAAAAGTGGATAGACAGAGATAAGTGGCCCGTGACACCTGACAAGTAATGACTTCTGGGATCGGCATTCCTTATAGGGAGCTTAAATGAACCTGCAATGACATGTAAAGCTAGACAGATAGGCGAACTCATAGAGGAACAGTTAGAAATGTATGGCTTTCTTTCCCCACATAAGCAAAACATACACCCTTCGTCACTCTATTCACCACTAAAACCTTTACTAACCATACATTTCTACCTGTTCCTCTATGAGTTCGTCTATCTGTCTAGCTGTACATGTCATTGCAGGTTCATTTAAGCTCCCTATAAGGAATGCCGATCCCAGAAGTCATCACTTGTCTGGTGTCACGGGCCACTTATCTCTGTCTATCCACTTTTTTCCTTATAAACTACAACTTACATATTCACAAACACAGTGAATACCTACTACATCACTTGAAGGAGGATTACTGGTCATCTTGCAGTAGTAGGGGTAATGCAAGTTAGTAAGGTTAGTTAGGTTATATAGTAAAATAAAACTATAATTTTACAAGGTTAGGTTAGTAATTATTTTTTTATGGGGGTCTCGCTATGAGGTTATTAGTGAGATAAGGTTAGGTTAGGTTATAGTGAGGTTAGATTAGTAATATTAAACATATTATATTTTTGAGGGGTCCAGGGGGGTCGTTAAGGAGGGGAGGGGGTGAAGGGGGCATCTCTCCCCACTTTATAATTACAGTTTAGAGGTATCTGAAGGGATCTGTGAAGGTCTGGAGGAAAAAACACTCTAATAAGGGCGGGAAAGGACTCTAGAATTTTACCTAACTCACTGCGTGTTGTATACTTAACATGAAAAACCCAGCCTGTCTCATCCCTACCTCAAAAGACTTGCATACTGCATACTACTCCCGCAACTTATCACAGCTCAGCTAAAGCCCCACAGCTACATATCATTTGCAAGTTACTTACCCATGCACAAGTACATAAATACATCAAAATGGTCTTCACAGCAATAGTATGAATTTTCCTTCATCGAGAAATCACGCCTTGCAGACATCCACCACTGTTTCCTCTTTTTCTTGTCTTTAGGCATAGTTATGAACACATTCTCTGGAGTTTTAATTGTGGTGTTTTTGCACATTAGCACAAAACAAGCATAATATGTTCTTTTTGTCTGGTACTTGTTGAATGCATAGATAGGTACTGCGGTCTGCTGAGCCAAACAAGCCGATCAGCTGATCAGGCGAGATCTGAGTTTGCGCTTACTACGTCACAACCAATCACAGCGCGTTCCGCCGTGTTGTGATATTTTGGCCCCAAAAAAGCCATATATTTCATTTATGGTGCATTTCTCAGCAAAAAGAATATGAGTACAGTGATATGTAGCCTATATTGCACCCAAAGCTTCATAATACTCCGTGTTTTAGGTGTGAGTAAACGGGTCCATTCCGCTCAGGACTCCGCTAGTGGTCTAAAAAACCGGTGCTGCCCAATAACGAACTAATACAACAAAAACACCGAAGGCAGTCCCTACGGCCGAAGCGGCCTCCCTACCGAGGCTTGTATCTCCTAAACATTTGTAAACATACGCCGCTGCCGGCTACCAATAGGCCAATAGGCATGATAAATGACGTTTTATTTATACATATGAGATACGCCGGGGTTACACCTCCTCATGAGGTGGTGTAAATCTACGCCATAATATTGGCCCTGTGACGTCACGGAAATGGAGTAAGTACGCTTGCTGGATCCAGACAGGGAGGGCGGGCGCAGACTTGCGCCTATTTTTTATTATTATTTATTTTTATTTTTTATAGGCGTAAAGTCTGGTGTTGTGACGTCATCGATTTGGCGCAAATATAGCTCCTGATCCAAGAAAGTTTTCGAAAGAGGAGTATGTCAGACTTACGCTGACATACGCCGGCGTATGTGTTTGCTGGATCTTGCCCCAGGGGCAAGATCTTTAGTTAGTTGTCTTCTCTTATTCTGTCTTTTAGTTTCTTTCCTCTTATTTTCTCTGGTAAAACAAAACTTTTCCTTCCAGAAACAAAAGGGCATCAAACTAGCGCTTTATAAAGTATAGACAAATGCGATTGACATTCCTT
>JACEEZ010001139.1:72264-82264 GCA_016584305.1 Chionoecetes opilio | reverse complement strand
GAGGAAGGTGGTAGCGCCTCTAAATGTATGGCTTACAGGGAACTTTATTTTATTCTGTATACCAGTTTTCTTATTTCTATAATATGGCTGAAGAAAATATAATCATTATTTTTTTTAGTGTTTATTCAATCTTTGTGTAATGAACATAAATACCACCGGAACCACAAAGCCAAGTTTTATATACCTCTTGACCTAGTCGGATAAGGCGCCTTGTGGGTGCAAATCTGGTGTTAGCGACTGTTCGATCCCGCGCTGGGGCAAGGGAAAAGGAAATTACTTATTTCCGAATTATGAATTACCAGCCTGAGTCCTATGTCTGTTGGAAGGACATACTGACGGGATTTCGAAAGGTGACTAGCCCAGGGCAATGTGAAGCCTCTGTCGGGTACAAACGGAAACTCCCCATAAAAGCATCACCTGGCTCCATCATACGGCCACATGCAAGTCTATCTAGAGCACCTCTTAACCTCTCCCCTTGACCAAGACTGCCCCTTCAGGAATCTCCCTCAGAATATCTCTACAGCAAGAAAGAGTAAAGAGTAAGGAAGTAACAAGAAAGTAGAACCCCTCCCCCCCTTCACATTTGTAGTACTGTAACAAAGTTTTTAAAGCTCACACAAAAACACTTCTCAATCTTCTCACAGAGGAGAAATCAGTATTTTCTTCAGGTGAGTAAAATGAGGTGAAGAGTACTTTATCTTAAGCTATGGCAAAATAGATATGAACTAGGTGGGGGGCACTCAGTAGAGCGCATACCTCCGCCCGCATAAAAAAAAAAAAAAAAAAAAGTAAAAAAAAAAAGTAAAAAAAATATTAATTAAAAAAAATATATATATATATATATATATATATATACGAGTATATATATATATATATATATATATATATATATATATATATATATATATATATATATATATATATATATAGCACTCAGTAGAGCGCATACCTCCTGCCGAATATTTCATCAATTGGTTGCCATGGCAACAGTTGTCAATAGATTTCATCCAAAATTAAATCAGTTCTTCCTTATACCAAATAGACTTCGTATACCGAGTTTGGTCCAAATCTATTCGTAACTTTTTGAGAAATCCTGTACACTAACAAACAGACAGACAGACAGACAGACAGACAGACAGACAGACAGACAGACAGACAGACAGACAGACACAGACAGACAGACAGACAGATCGGGGTGAAAACATAACCCCTCCAACTTCGTTGGCGGAGGTAATAACTTAAATAAGAGGGAAGGGGGGGGGGGGGGAGAGAAAGCATGAAAATGACGGCTTCGAAGTATGAGAAGCCTATTTTTGGGTCCACGACGTAGCTAGTGCACTAGCTAATAGATAGGTTCTATCGCCACCCAGGGTAATCCCTGGGTAATCCGGGCAACCATATCCCACATCTGGTGAATACCAGGCTGCACTAAAAGCTTGCAACATTGCAGAAAAGAACTAACTACGAAGAAGAACACGTCTGGCAGTCACGCGCCGTCACCCGCCACCCCCGGCAGACGCCAGACATTCATACCCATCCCAAGAAGCTCCCCCGGGGAGAGGGGCTGAAAACTTGGTGGGGTATGAGTAATGCTGCCACCAAACCAGACTGTTGTATGAGTAATGCTGCCACCAGACTGTTGTATGAGTAATGCTGCCACCAGACTGTTGTATGAGTAATGCTGCCCCCAGACTATTAAATGAGTAATGCTGCCCCCAGACTGTTGAATGAGTAATGCTGCCCCCAGACTGTTGTATGAGTAATGCTGCCCCCAGACTGTTGTACGAGTAATGCTGCCACCAGACTGTTGTATGAGTAATGCTATCCCCAGACTGTTGTATGAGTAATGCTGCCACCAGACTGTTGTATGAGTAATGCTGTCCCCAGACTGTTGTATGAGTAATGCTGCCACCAGACTGTTGTATGAGTAATGCTGTCCCCAGACTGTTGTATGAGTAATGCTGCCACCAGACTGTTGTATGAGTAATGCTGCCACCAGACTGTTGTACGAGTAATGCTGCCACCAGACTGTTGTATGAGTAATGCTGTCCCCAGACTGTTGTATGAGTAATGCTGCCACCAGACTGTTGAATGAGTAATGCTGCCACCAGACTGTTGTATGAGTAATGCTGCCACCAAACTGTTGTATAAGTAATGCTGCCACCAGACTGTTGTATGAGTAATGCTGCCACCAGACTGTTGAATGAGTAATGCTGCCCCCAGACTGTTGAATGAGTAATGCTGCCCCCAGACTGTTGAATGAGTAATGCTGCCACCAAACTGTTGTATGAGTAATGCTGCCACCAGACTGTTGAATGAGTAATGCTGCCCCCAGACTGTTGAATGAGTAATGCTGCCCCCAGACTGTTGAATGAGTAATGCTGCCACCAAACTGTTGTATGAGTAATGCTGCCACCAAACTGTTGTATGAGTAATGCTGCCACCAGACTGTTGAATGAGTAATGCTGCCCCCAGACTGTTGAATGAGTAATGCTGCCCCCAGACTGTTGAATGAGTAATGCTGCCACCAAACTGTTGTATGAGTAATGCTGCCACCAGACTGTTGAATGAGTAATGCTGCCACCAGACTGTTGAATGAGTAATGCTGCCACCAAACTGTTGTATGAGTAATGCTGCCCCCAGACTGTTGAATGAGTAATGCTGCCCCCAGACTGTTGAATGAGTAATGCTGCCACCAAACTGTTGTATGAGTAATGCTGCCCCCAGACTGTTGAATGAGTAATGCTGCCCCCAGACTAGAAACGCTAGGTCAGTCATCACAGACCGCGGTCATCAACAGTCATCACAGACCGCGGGGCCCAGTTTGAATCACATCTGTGGCAAGAGTTACTAGCGTTTCTAGGCACTACTCACAATCACACAACTGCTTATCATCCACAAGCTAACGGAATGGTTGAACGTTTTCATCGCCATCTCAAGGACGCCCTTAAGGCTCAACCTCATCCGTACCGCTGGGTGGACTCTTTGCCATTAGTACTGCTCGCCCTTCGCACTACAACTAAGGAAGATCTCAAAGCCAGTCCCGCAGAGCTTACGTTCGGCCAGACCCTACGCCTACCTGAGGAGTTCTCCGCAGGGATTGACAAGGATGACGGTATGGACAAGCACATGTTTCTCGACTCTCTCCGTCAGATCACTTCCAGGTTGTTTCCTATTGCACCTCGCCAGGCTACAAGACATGCTTCTTACGTCCCGCGTGATCTGGAGCGTGCCGAGTATGTATGGATACGACATGACGCCCGACGCCGTCCACTTGATCGCCCATATGACGGTCCCTTCAAGGTGCTATCTAGACATGATAAGTACTTTACTGTAAGTCGAGGGAGCCGCCAGGATGATGTCTCTGTGGATCGTCTAAAGCCGGCTAATATACAACATGATGTACCTCATCCTATCCCTCACACTCAGCCACCAGATACTCGTACACTTCCGCTACAGCCTCCTGGCCTGGCTCATCGCCCTTCTCCGCCTGTTGCTCCCTATAAACAGACTCCTGGTCATATTTATATACCTATTACACCTGATGATCACAATGACTCACAGCTGCCAAGAGATGATGAAATTCCTTCCCCTGAACATCTGCGACCAAGAACAGTTACCCGGAGTGGTAGACTGTCTCGCCCACCAGAGAGGTATGCATCTTTCATCACCACGTCTTCTCATGACTGTTTCTTTCTCAGATCGCCATTCCAACGTGTGGATTTGCCTGAGGGGGGGAGTACTGTGGTGCCCCGAAGCTTCGAAGCAAGGCGGTTCAATGAAGCACCACCACAATGGGGCACCACCTTCTTCACGGCCACGTCACAGGAGTCACGTGGACCGTCGGGTATATAACGAGGATGGACCGGGACAGCGATAGATTCCTGCGACCGCTCTCACACTCCACACAGCACTCACGGAGCTACGGACCTCACCTACGCCCTGGCCAGCCGCCTCATCTACCTGTATGGGTTACAGGGAGCTACGGACCTCACCTACGCCCTGGCCAGCCGCCTCGTCTACCTGTATGGGTTACAGGGAGCTACGGACCTCACCTACGCCCTGGCCAGCCGCCTCGTCTACCTGTATGGGTTACAGGGAGCTACGGACCTCACCTACGCCCTGGCCAGCCGCCTCGTCTACCTGCATGGTTTACAGGGAGCTACGGACTCACCTACGCCTGGCAGCCGCCTCGTCTACCTGCAGGGTTACAGGGAGCTACGGACCTCACCTACGCCCTGGCCAGCCGCCTCGTCTACCTGCATGGGTTACAGGGAGCTACGGACCTCACCTACGCCCTGGCCAGCCGCCTCGTCTACCTGCATGGGTTACGAGGTTTAGTAACCCTACGACTCGTCCTCCTGGTTCGGTGCTGCTTCACACGTCCTCCA
The DNA here is from genome assembly GCA_016584305.1 of Chionoecetes opilio. Lineage (NCBI taxonomy): Eukaryota > Metazoa > Arthropoda > Malacostraca > Decapoda > Majidae > Chionoecetes > Chionoecetes opilio. The sequence continues at coordinate 77,873 of JACEEZ010001139.1, read as the reverse complement.
CGTTACGTTGTCTTCCTTGTGGCAACGTATTATTTGTTTGTGATCCAGCGACCTGTGTACTTTATTGACATATGTTGGTGACGGCTATTTAATGTTAAGTAAAGGGCAAAGTTATGGTGTGTTTACTTAATTTGAGCCTGTGACAGCGTGAGTCGATACTATCGACTGCACACGAGGGGTCAAATATTGAGCCAGACATATGATGACTTTTCACACTTGCATTCTTTCCAAAAATTTGGAGGCAAGACAGTCTTAAAGCAATCTGGGGGCAGCATTAGGCTACTCATACAACAGTGGTGGCAGCATTACTCATACAACAGTGGTGGCAGCATTATTCATACAACAGTGGTGGCAGCATTACTCATACAACAGTGGTGGCAGCATTACTCATACAACAGTCTGGGGGCAGGCGGGCAGCATTACTCATACAACAGTCTGGGGGCAGGCGGGCAGCATTACTCATACAATAGTGGTGGTAGCATTACTCATACAACAGTGGTGGCAGCATTACTCATACAACAGTCTGGGGGCAGGCGGGCAGCATTACTCATACAACAGTGGTGGTAGCATTACTCATACAACAGTCTGGGGGCAGGCGGGCAGCATTACTCATACAACAGTGGTGGCAGCATTACTCATACAACAGTGGTGGCAGCATTACTCATACAACAGTGCAGGCAGCATTACTCATACAACAGTGGTGGCAGCATTACTCATACAACAGTGGTGGCAGCATTACTCATACAACAGTGGTGGCAGCATTACTCATACAACAGTGGTGGCAGCATTACTCATACAACAGTCTGGGGGCAGGCGGGCAGCATTACTCATACAACAGTGGTGGCAGCATTACTCATACAACAGTGGTGGCAGCATTACTCATACAACAGTGGTGGCAGCATTACTCATACAACAGTCTGGGGGCAGGCGGGCAGCATTACTCATACAACAGTGGTGGCAGCATTACTCATACAACAGTGGTGGCAGCATTACTCATACAACAGTGGTGGCAGCATTACTCATACAACAGTGGTGGCAGCATTACTCATACAACAGTGGTGGCAGCATTACTCATACAACAGTGGTGGCAGCATTACTCATACAACAGTGGTGGCAGCATTACTCATACAACAGTGGTGACAGCATTACTCATACAACAGTGGTGGCAGCATTACTCATACAACAGTGGTGGCAGCATTACTCATACAACAGTGGTGGCAGCATTACTCATACAACAGTGGTGGCAGCATTACTCATACAACAGTGGTGGCAGCATTACTCATACAACAGTGGTGGCAGCATTACTCATACAACAGTGGTGGCAGCATTACTCATACAACAGTGGTGGCAGCATTACTCATACAACAGTGGTGGCAGCATTACTCATACAACAGTGGTGGCAGCATTACTCATACAACAGTGGTGGCAGCATTACTCATACAACAGTTTGGGGGCAGCATTACTCATACAACAGTGGTGGCAGCCTTACTCATACAACAGTGGTGGCAGCATTACTCATACAACAGTGGTGGCAGCATTACTCATACAACAGTGGTGGCAGCATTACTCATACAACAGTGGTGGCAGCATTACTCATACAACAGTGGGGGCAGCATTACTCATACAACAGTGGTGGCAGCATTACTCATACAACAGTGGTGGCAGCATTACTCATACAACAGTGGGGGCAGCATTACTCATACAACAGTGGTGGCAGCATTACTCATACAACAGTGGTGGCAGCATTACTCATACAACAGTGGTGGCAGCATTACTCATACAACAGTGGTGGCAGCATTACTCATACAACAGTGGTGGCAGCATTACTCATACAACAGTGGTGGCAGCATTACTCATACAACAGTCTGGGGGCAGCATTACTCATACAACAGTGGTGGCAGCATTACTCATACAACAGTGGTGGCAGCATTACTCATACAACAGTGGTGGCAGCATTACTCATACAACAGTCTGGGGGCAGGCGGGCAACCATTACTCATACAACAGTGGTGGTAGCATTACTCATACAACAGTCTGGGGGTAGGCGGGCAGCATTACTCATACAACAGTTTGGGGGCAGCATTACTCATACAAGTCTAAGGGCAGTATTACTCATACGTCAGACTATGAACTCGGAACCTTAGTGGATTCAATATATCCGTGAACCTCCATCATAATCCAACCTTGAGCGAGATAATGCCAATATTTTCAATGAGTCTTCTTTGAAAATACCACAAGTCTTTTCAAACGACGCCGTGGCACGCATCGCGGTCGCTTGGGCAAGCCAAAATCTGCCACAAGATCTAGTCACGGGGAAGGTACACCGGGGAAGGCACGTGTTGCTGTCATTAGTGACTGGCAACTATTTATCTCTTTCTCTCTGCTTGTGGGGGGGGGGGGTCTCTCTCTCTCTCTCTCTCTCTCTCTCTCTCTCTCTCTCTCTCTCTCTCTCTCTCTCTCTCTCTCTCTCTCTCTCTCTCTCTCTCTCTCTCTCTCTCTCTCTCTCTCTCTCTCTCTCTCTCTCTCTCTCTCTCTCTCTCTCTCTCACACTGATATAATTATGACCAAGGCAACCAAGGATATAGGTAAATAAGTTATAAGCCGTTCCTTTTATTAATGGTATTCCGGACTATGACAAAAAATAGGGACTGGTGCATGCTCATGAGTCACTAAGCATTACGTGTGCATGCTCATGAGTCACTAAGCATCACGTGAGTCCTGCTAATTCCTGCGCCTTCACCTTCCATCTCCATCCCCCCCCCCCTTCCCTTCCCCTTCCTCCACTATCCCCTCATCCTACTCCTCACAGCCCATTCCTCGGTCCCCTCCCCCCATCACTTCCCATCCCCTTCCCTCGTATACCTAAGCCCACTTCGTCCCTCCCCCTCTCACGCCAGCGATCCGTCTGGTCACCTTTCCTCCACAACTCCAGTCAGTGACTCCAGTCAGTCCCAAGGTGGAGATCGTTGGAAGCGGTGGCACCCTCTCCTTCTTCCTTCCAGTGAAACCCAGGTACTCCTCCACTGTTTCCTCCACTCCACTCCCTTCCACTTCCTTTCCTCCACTCCACTCCTCCTCCTCCTTCTTTTCTTCACCTCCATCTCCCTCCATTCCTGCTTCGTATTGTTTGACTTCTTGTTTAGTTTTATACATATACGTTAACGGTAAGGCAGTGGGGTTTACTTATACAGGTACGTAATCTTATTCAGCGTCATAAGAGATCGCCCTGTGACGGCATCCGACACGCTGCTGTGACGGTGACGGTGACGGGAATGAAGGGTTTGTTTGTATGGGGCTTGTGCAGCGACGCGTTCAAGGCTCGCTCGTCAAGATATTTTTTGCTTATGTTCTATTTTTTTTTTTCATCTTTGTACGTCGCGTCGCTAACTTTCATGCAGCCCACCTAGTTCAGTAAATTACTCAGATATCATCTTTATTTTTTGCTAAATTAGGCAACAGAGATTTAAAAAATCACGCATCATTGCGAAGGATTTTATCAAAATGGCTTGGGTGTTTTGTATCCCACAATAAGGTCTTCTCCTCGTTTATAAACTGAGGGACACTATCGACACTCCACTCAGCCATGTTTTTTTCCACCACCCACCGTGGTAATGCACACAGTCCAAAGCTTACACGTGGTGGACCAGCTGGATACTGATTACTGAGCTGTCATCGAGTTGACCAGACTCGGTGTGCCAGTTGACAGGTACGCGTCGATCATACGAGGAGGTCCACACACTGCACACTGCGTAATTTAAATGGGTATCACACTAGCACATTTTCCTCCCACTTCACCGAAAAGTGGGAGGTAACGCCAGGTAGCGACCCCGACCAGTCACAGAGTGTACGGGAGGAAAATATGCCTCCGGAAATTTCGGGACCAATCGCCTTGAATCGCACCAACCCCACCCTTGTAACAGCCTTGGATGCCGTGCTCAAAAACCGACAATTGGTTGGACGGGACCGAACCTCAGTGCGTAACACAATGTTCGCTCGGGTGTTACGCAGTGACGTTACGTATGCGAGGTCCCGTCCACACTGGCGTTTTTGTTACACGACGGAGTTACGTTACGAAAATATATTCGCGTCTGTGTACCCGGTTTTAGCTCTGGCGAAGGGAACGGTTGGTTTGTGATCCGGTGAGGGTGTCCTTGGCAAAGAGAGAGGAAAGTTGAAGTGATAGCGAGTTGCAGGGCGCCTAAACAGGCCGGCCACGCCCCGCCTGTGCCGGAGGGGTTGTAGGGGCTGTAGGGGGGGCTATTGGTTAGTGACCTTTAACGATATGAGCCGCAGGGCACGCTTTTGTACCATGTCAGAGACCCAGGTAGGTGGGAGGGGGAACAGGACCACCAAGTAAGTGGCTATATAGATCATCTGACTATTATTTATTAGAATCAGTCCAGAGAAGGATGACTAAAATTATATATGGGATGCGTAACTTTAGTTATGAGGAGATTGAAGCCATTACATTTACACTCACTCGAGAGGCGTAGAGTAAGGGGCGATCTGATAGAAGTTTTTAAGTGGTTAAAGGGATACAATAAAGGAAATGTATAGGAAAAGTTCTTACGGCTAGTAATCAGGGTAGCACAAGTAACGGATTCAAGCTGTGTGATGGTTGTAACCATAGTCATTAGGTGGGCTGGGGCCAATGGACGGGACTGTTTGCGAAAGACAAAACTTGCCTTTTCACCACAAATCACACAGCTCCACAAGGAAAGAAGTCTTAAATAAATAGAAGTACTGTGTTTATTTACTTGTTTGTTTGTTAATATAATATAATGAATGCTTAGGGGGTCGAAAACTGAACAAGAATTCCCAGAAAGGGGCGACGAACTGAACAGTTTGGGGATCCTGGGAGTCATTTTTTCGCTCGTGTTTTCTTTCTTATCATCATCGTCATCAGCGTTTTATATTTTCTTGTATTCTTATTTGATTTTTTTTTCTGCTTCTTCATTTTTTCTTCTATTCTACTCCTCCTCCTCCTCCTTTTACCTTCTCGTAGTCCTATTCTATTTACTTGTTTCTCTTTGTTGCGATGTTCTCAGGCTCGATATCGTCATGTTTCCTATACTACCTCAAACCATTATACCTAACGTCACCTTGCTGTCAATATCAGACTTGTGATTGAATTGTGTATATGAGACATATTTATATTTCACTTTGGCGTCGTGTGTTCATGTAGCACTGTATTCGCAAGTACCTTATGCTATTGGTCAGATGTTTGCCCTGGCCACTTCACACTATACACTCTCAGAAATGGGGGGTACATTAAGGGTCGAATTGTTACATCGCACCATCACTACCCTTTTTAAACCCTATGTCCAGGCTGGAGGGTAGATGCTGCCGATTATAACCTTCATCTACCCTTTTTAAACGAGAGGGTTGGAAAAGGGTATATTTGCGTCGATCCGAAAGGGTATATTTGTAAGGGTAGAAAAAGGGTAGCAGTATTTCATCACTACAAACACCCTTTTTCTACCCTTCTTTTCTAAGAGTGTACTTCAGATCAGGTCTCAGTGTGTCGCCCTTCCCTTTAAGCCCCTTCCCTTCTCCTTCCCTTCCACTTTGTAATCCAGAAAATAATAGTATGTGTACCAGATGCTTGT
>JACEEZ010001139.1:27264-67264 GCA_016584305.1 Chionoecetes opilio | reverse complement strand
CGAAGCTTAAATACTCACCACACCACACACTCCAATATGACAGTAATTACACCTAGTTCAACACTCTCTCTGACCACCAACACTAATAACAACCCCATCCCTTAAATACTCACCACACAACACACTCCAATATGACAGTAATTACACCTAGTTCAACACTCTCTCTGACCACCAACACTAATAATAACCCAATCCCTTAAATACTCACCACACAACACACTCCAATATGACAGTAATTACACCTAGTTCAACACTCTCTCTGATCACCAACACTAATAATAACCCCATCCCTTAAATACTCACCACACAACACACTCCAATATGACAGTAATTACACCTAGTTCAACACTCTCTCTGATCACCAACACTAATAATAACCCCATCCCTTAAATACTCACCAAACAACACACTCCAATATGACAGTAATTACACCTAGTTCAACACTCTCTCTGATCACCAACACTAATAATAACCCAATCCCTTAAATACTCACCACACAACACACTCCAATATGACAGTAATTACACCTAGTTCAACACTCTCTCTGATCACCAACACTAATAATAACCCCATCCCTTAAATACTCACCACACAACACACTCCAATATGACAGTAATTACACCTAGTTCAACACTCTCTCTGACCACCAACACTAATAATAACCCCATCCCTTAAATACTCACCAAACAACACACTCCAATATGACAGTAATTACACCTAGTTCAACACTCTCTCTGATCACCAACACTAATAATAACCCCATCCCTTAAATACTCACCAAACAACACACTCCAATATGACAGTAATTACACCTAGCTCAACGTTCTCTCTGATCACCAACACTAATAATAACCCCATTCCCTTCGCACCCCATCCTTTCCCTCCTTTTTTTTCCCTATTCCTTCTACCGTTCCCTCTATTCTTTTCCTTTTCTTTCGTCCTTTCCCTCTTTCTTTTCATTTTCCTTCTTCTTTTCTTTTCCTTTCCCTCCTTTTCTTCTTCCTTTCCCTATTTTTCTTTTCCTTTTTCTTCCTTTCCTTTTCTTTTCCTTCTTCTTTTCCCTCCCTTTTCTATTCTTTTTCCTTCCTCCTTTCCCTCCTTTTCCTCAGGTTGGCGCAGGAGCACGGACCCCTGTATAGCGTGCAGCTCGGCAACCGTCGCGTGGTGGTGCTGAACTCGTCGCAGTGGTTGACGCAGGCCTTCGTCAAGCAGGGGGACATGTTCAACCACCGACCCAGGGGCACCGTGCTTAGCTTCATCATGGGCGGGAAAGGTGAGCACGAAAGAGCGGGGAAGGTGGGCACGAAAGAGCACCTTCAGGAAACCAACATGATTCCTTGTCATGTGGAGTTCCTAATATTCCTTTTCTATTTCATACTCCTTTCTTTACTCCTACTCGGCATTTTTCGTGACATTGTAGAAAAACTGAAACCGGAACTTTCAGGAACCAACATGATTCCTTGTCATGTGGAGTTCCTTATTTTCCTTTACTATTTCATGCGCCTTTCTTTTCTCCAACTCAACATTTTCCGTCACAGTTTTTCTAAATTGTTGATAATATATAATTTACCTTTTTATTCTCAGATATTTGAGCTTCGTGACATATATAGTTTTGAAATCTTGACTTTACTTTCCGATTGCCTGTTGTATCTTGCACTTCAATTAATTTCTTAACTATGGGCATAATCTAAGCTATCCTCTGTGATTACTCTGGCTTACAGGAACTACCACGTGTAGGTCTCACGGCCTCTTGTAGTCTCCTTATTTTCTTATGTTCTTCCTTTCTTTCTTGCTCCTTGTTCTTCGATAGGTAAATTCCTTTGATAAATATTTTTTTGTACTTGATCTGTATGCACATTTTAGTTCCACATCATAAATGACAGAGATAACAACGTCCCTGTATAAGCAACACCTTCCCGCGCAGGTATTGCCGACGCGGAGGACAGGGTGTGGCGGGAGAGTCGTCGCTTCACCCTGCACGTCCTCAGAGATTTCGGCCTCGGCAAACAGTCCCTTGAAAACTACATCGACAGGGAGCTGCAAGATTTCCTGGAGGTGACACAGGTGGGTATATAGGTGAGGAGGCCGATTAGCGCGTCACTCATTGACTAACTTTCCTCTGTCCATAAAAAAAAAATGAGGGTATATAATTATATATGTATACTTTGCCCCAGTATAAGGAGGAAGAAGAGGTAAAGGGTGATAACAGGTAGATAGAGGAAGAGGAGAATGAAGGAGAGTTAATAGAAAGAAATGTGAGGGAAAGATGGAGGAAGAGGAGAATGAAGGAGAGAGTTAATAGAAAGAAATGTGAGGGAAAGATGGAGGAAGAGGAGAATGAAGGAGAGTTAATAGAAAGAAATGTGAGGGAAAGATGGAGGAAGAGGAGAATGCAGGAGAGAGTTAATAGAAAGAAATGCGAGGGAAAGATAGAGGAAGAGGAGAATGAAGGAGTAAAAAAAAGAAATGAGGCAAAGTGGAGGAACAGGACGAAAAAAGAGCTAATCCGATTTCCCTGCTGCTGGGGACCTACAGAAGAACGTGGGTCGTCCGTACAACCCGCACTACGACCTGGCGACCTCCGTGCTCAACATCGTGTGGCACATGTTCGTGGGCGAGCGATTCGAGATGGGCGACGAGAACCTGCGGTGGATCGTGGACTCGTTGGAGCTCTCCCTCACGCTGGTGGAGCAGGGCGGCTTCCTCAACTACATGCCCATGCTCCAGTAAGTGCCGCAGAGACAAACGATGCCCTGGTGCCATATATACCTTCAAGGCCAAGGGGATTAAGGCCTTGTATACCTTTATTTGTTCTGACGTGTCTCTCCCACATTGACACCGGTCTCGTCAAGTAAACTTTATTCTTATTTAAAAAAATGAGGGAATGTATAGTGATTTGTATACTTTGCCCCAGTATAAGGAGGAAGAAGAGGTAAGGGGTGATAACAGGTGGATAGAGGAAGAGGAGAATGAAGGAGAGTTAATAGAAAGAAATGTGAGGTTCTCTGTTATCATATTTCACGTTAAGCCATGCCCCCCACCCCAAAAAAAACTTCACAAACATCACTCTGCCATGATACATTTCTTTCTCCATGCATATAGTTTTCCTTCCCTACATTTCTACGTTCCTCTGTAGCGAGAACAGTTGTAACCTTTGATTTGTTCCGACACTTTTCCCCTCGTCCGTACTGCTGCTCGCTCTTGCTCTCTACAGTCCCGCTCTTCGTCTCGCCAGGTTCATCGGCACTTTCTTTAGACCCAAAGCGGTGAAGGTCGGGAGGAACGTGCTGCATAGACTCGACTACTTCACGCAGCTGATCGCCCAACACAAGGCCACGCTGGACGACCCCGAGCGAGGCTTTGATCTCATGTACGAATTCCTCGAGCAACAACGCAAGGACCTCCAGCAGGGCAAGACGGACACGATCTTCACGGGTAATTGATTCCTCATTACATTTCAACAAACTAAATAAAATCCACTGCGTTGAAATTAATCAATAAGCTCATTCAAGCTGGAAAAGCGTAATTTAAAAAGGAAATAGGGAAAAAACTAGTTCCCAAATAGGGTAGTAAATTATTGGAATGGACTCAGTCGTCGGGTAGTTAGTGCGGAGTCAATAGGGAGCTTTAAAAGGATGCTAGATAATTTCATGGATGGGGATGAAAGGTGGATGTAGGTAGTGTTAAGTAATAGGAACTACCTCGTGTAGGTCTCACGGCCTCTTGTAGCTTCCTCATTTTCTTATGTTCTTATGTAATAAATGAATAGATAGCTACACATCATCAAGGTGATGGACAAATTAATCAGGAACCCACATCCCATGGAACTGTACACGTGTAGGTCTCACGGCCTTTTGTAGCTTCCTTATATTCTAATGTTCAATGTTATAATTGATTGATTCAATATGAAAATTGAACTCTATCTGAGGCAGACAATGAAGGTCATGCAGCTCTGCTAGAGGTGCTCAATATAAGGCTCAAACAACGAGCTCCGAGTACTAGAACATAAGAAGAACATAAGAAAGCTACAAGAGCCCGCGATACCTACAAGAGATATTTCCTGTTACTTAACACCTTACTACCTACATCCACCTTTCATCCCCATCCATGAATTTATCTAGCCTCCCTTTAAAGTTCTCTAATGACTCCGCACTAACTGCCTGTCTACTGCGACTATCTTCCTTTTCCTCTGCTTCACTGTCCTTGCCTCACCCTGCAGACAACCAACTCAAGTGGCTGGTGAGCGACATGTTCATCGTGGGTCTGGACACCACGGTCACCACGCTGCGCTGGTGCTACCTATTCCTGGTGCGGGAACAAGACGTCCAACGAAGACTCTACAAAGAGACAGAGGCGACGATTGGCCTCGACCGCCAGCCCACGTGAGTTGTGTTGTTATTGGTCTAGCTTCCTTAATGGGTGTGATGGTGCATGGTGGTGGCACTATACCTTTTGTGTGAGGTGGTGGTTCTGTTGCTTATTGGTGACAGCGGAGGTGGCAAGCGGATGAAGTTAGTAGTCAGGGAATGTTTTATAAGTCCTTGTCCAGTCTAGTTTACCACTGTGATGTTTTTTTCCTTGTTATCACACATACCACCATCACCGCTGCCTTCACCCACACACCTTCATTCACCCCATCAGTTACGAGGATCGCCTCAAGATGCCCTATACTGAAGCCTTCATCAGCGAGGTCTTTCGCTTTGGTTCCATCACGCCCTTGGCAGTGCACTCAAACCCGGAGGAGACAACACTAGGAGGTTTCCGGATCCCGAAGAGAACGTGGGTGATTGGCAACATTTACGGTATCCACTGGGACAAGAAGGTAAGGCTGGATAGCTATCGGGGAAGGGGAGGAAAGGAGCAAGAATGATAAAGTTAGGTGAGAAGGAAAATAGAGCAGAAGTAACGGATTCAAGCTGGAAAAGCGTAGATTTAAAAAGGAAATAGGGAGAAACTGGTTCACAAATAGGGTGGTGAATGATTAGAATGGACTCAGTCGTCAGGTGGTCAATGCGGAATCTATAGGGGTCTTTAAAAGGAGTCTGGATAAATTCATGGATAGGGAAGAGAAGTGGATGTAGGTAGAGTTAAGTAACAGGAACTACCTCGTGTAGGTCTCACGGCCTCTTGTAGCTTCCTTATTTTCTTAGGTTCTTATGAGTATGGGATAGTAAATGGAGTGGTGCTGGTAACAGGGATGTCAATAGGAAAAGAAAAAAAACTGAAATAAAATAATAAAGCGACCAACTCATCGGAGCGCAGCGAAGCTGACCGAGCGTAGCGAGTGAACCTCCCAGCCGGGGGTTCGGGGGAGGGGGGGGCTGTAAGCCCCTCTAGATTTTTTGAAAATTTCGTTCTCTGAGAGAGCTTCTGAGAGGTCCTTGGTTATATTATAATAATTTATGGTCTCAATTTTGTCTGTTTTTGTGTCCACAATTTGTGTATATGTATATGTATATGTATATATATATATATATATATATATACGAGTATATATATATATATATATATATATATATATATATATATATATATATATATATATATATATATATATGTATGGTATATCATGCAACTTATATTGTGAAATGTATATGAATTATTAACCATTTTGACATTAAAATTAAATATTAACACAGTTTCCGTTGGAAAAGTAATCACAACAAAATGTTAACATGTTTTGTGGTCTGTGTTGGATCAGTGGCCAGGGTCAGGTTCGGCTGTGGGCTAGCCAACTATGGACACCCCTCCCCCCTCAAAAGTTTTAACCCGAATCTGCACGATTCACAGAAATGACCCAGCTGGAAATAAAATACTCGGAAATCCGCGAATCCGCGGAAAATTGACATCCCTGTGGTAAAGGTGGTGGGAAGGAATGAGTGAATGAAAACTTAGATGGCTAGAACAGGAGGGTATAATTATAGCCGAATGTGTGGTGTAGTGCATTGCATGGAGTGAGGAATAGGATGGGAAGATTTGTAATGTGGGTAGTGAAAAACTGGCGATACATACACAGAAAGATCTGATAAATATCTGATAAATGAATTAGAACCATGCATAAATTAGCGTTAACTAAATAAATAAAATCATCAATCGGGTAATTTTCCCGATTGATGAGGTTATTTATTTAGGCAACGCTAATTTATACATGGTACTAATTCATTTATCAGAAAACGAAATATATAAGTGAATAAATAACATCATCAATCGGGAAAATTACCCGATTGATGATTTTTTTTATTTATTTAACGCTAATTTATGCATGGTTCTAATTAATTTATCAGATAACGAAATACACCAATGGAAAGCTAATAAAATTGCGCTTCTATTGATACCCTTCATGATAAAAGTTGACTCGCAAAGTTTTAAATGGCAAAGAGTTAAGTGAATATTAAGTTCATGCATATTTCTTCATAGTCTCGTAATGGCATTTCTTTAGCGTGTTTTACTGTTTTTTATTTGATAATATTATAGAACAAACATTTACGAAGATTACAGTATATCATATATACTGATAAACCAGTCTATATGATAGTCCATAGACCACTATATCTTTGTCGGGCGCCCCGCGGGCCCCTGTGCAGCCCCGCAATTCAAAACATTGTCGCGTGAACAGTCCAGGTATACCGTGGTCTATGGTATAGGGCAATAATGTGGTGATGCGATGATGATGATGATGGCGGTGGCGTGAGAGGCCCCTTGACGCGAGGTTGGAGTTGAGCATATTGGAACCCCGGGACCCTTACTGACGCCAGCTTGGATCTAGGCAGACACTGTAGTAGCCAATCAGCGTGAGCTTGGAGTTAGAAACACTAGTAGTGAAGATGTGTGTGATGATGAGTGTGTGCCAAAAAAGGATTTGTTCCTATTTGCTAACTCCAAACTGTTTGTAGGGAATTTTTATTATTAGGGACCTGCGTCAACTGGTGGGTATAGAAAGTCTAGGTCATGACTCCCAAGACTGAAGAGAAGCGTGTTACTGAAGTGACCCAGGAAGCCAAGTGTGGGTGTTGCGCCGGCCTGAAGAAGGCGTTCAGGACCCTCGCCAAGCTGTGCCGCAGGAAGTGCTGCGGCAACAGACGCCGCAAAGACGCCGTGGAAAGCGTCGAGGTGCTCGTGCTCAACGTCAAGACGGAGCAGCAGGGATCGCCCTCCCTGCCGGAGGAGCACTCCAACCACCACCAGGAGCACAGTGCGGAGGTTCTGTCCGAGCCCTGCCTGGTGGTGCCGCAGGAAACCTGCCTCTCTGAACCGCTCCTCGACGCCCCACAAAAGGCAGCGCTGGAGCCTCAAGAGTTGATGGAATCCGTGGACAACGGCGAACGCCTTCCCGGGACTCACGTCCAGCAGCCGCAGCGCAAGAAGGTGCGTCGCCGCCGCCGCCGTGTCCGTGACGACCAAGAGCAGGACGACGGCCTCGGCTGGCAAGTCGTCTGCCGCAAGAAACAGAAGAAAACTGTTGACAAGGACAGTGTTGAAAAGCAGCCGGCCAAGGCCGTGCAGGCCACCACTTCGGAGGCCAACGGCGCCCCGGAGGACATCGCCGCCCCAGAGGCCACGACAGTCAAGGCCACGGGCAGGAGGCGGCGCCGCGCCCCCGTCCCTCCCCCACACGTCCCCCGGGACGCGGTGGGACAGTCGTGGCTGGAAGACACAGTGGACACGGTCCTTGTCGTACCCCCAAACATGCGCCGACACGTGATCGGCCCGCGCGGCGAGACGGTGGACAAGTTGTGTCAAAAATACCCGTCGTTGGCAGTGCGCGTGCCTGCCCCTCACGACACTCTGTCGCAGGAGGTGGTGCTGCGGGGCCTCAAGACCCAGGTGTCCGCTGCCGCCAAGGAACTGACGCGGCACCTGCAGGACATCGAGGTCAAGACCCGCGAGGCCGCCGAACGTCGGCGCCAGAGGCAAGCGGCGTGCGTGGCGGTGGTGGAGGTTGCCACGGACCTGAGGCGCCACGTGGTGGGTCCTGGCGGCACGGCGCTCCTGAAGCTGGCGCAGGAACACCCTGGCGTGAGGGTGACGGTGCCGCCCCCCACCGACACCACCACCAAGACCGTCACCATCAGGGGCCCGCCAGCCCAGGTGGCGGCCGTCAAGGACACCATCGCCACCCGTCTGCAGGTGGCGCAGCAGCGGTGGGAACAGCAGCGACAACAGCGGCTGCAGTGGCAACAGCAGCGTCAACAGTGGCAACAACAGCGTCAATAGCGTCAGCAGTGGCGGCAACACCAACAACAGCGGCAGCAACGTCGCCCCGCCAGAAGTGTTCGCCCTGCCACTGCCACGACAACCACTGCCACGACCACAGGGGTTGCCAGAACCACTGCCGCTGCCACTGCAACCGTCACCGCCACCACGGCACCGTGAGGGGCGACACAACCGTGATTCAGTAATAAATAATAGTAGCTATGTAACGTGTCTAAAACAAAAATAAATTACTCCGGTACCAGAAGAAAGCCAAGTGTGGGTGTTGCGCCGGCCTGAAGAAGGCGTTCAGGAGATCTATTAACCCTATTAAAAACCGTGATTTTGTCGCAAGATTGTATCAAAGACCAAAAATCCTTAATATGTTTGATAGGTGATTTGTCTTAACTTAGGCATTAAAAAGACCAATCAACACCAACGCAGCCGTCGGCTGAGGAGGTTTGGCCAGTGCAGGAACGTCCTCAACGAATGCACCGACGACGAACTTATCACAAACTATCGCTTGGACTATGCAAGGATTGATTTGAATATCATTTTATGCCATATATCGTTATAAACTACATTTATCCTTTTATGTAACTTATTTTAAAACAGTATTTTCTCTATATAGGAGTAGTGCCTTTTTCTTAACCGCACTTTAGATTTATATTTTAGCATAGCTTATATAATATAGCAGCTTGTAATGAGTGACAGAGGGACTTTCTCTCGTCATGGGTGTGAGCGAAATGAGAGGGATGAACGGTGGGTGTGTAATTACGAAGTTTGATGAAAAATAGTGGCAAGGGATAGACAGTTGTGGAAAATTCAGTTTAATGGACCCTACCCATAACTACGTCACGGTTTGTTTACATCGGTGCATTGTGGGGATAAGGCGGGGTCGCCGCGGGTGGACCTACGAAGGGAAAACTACGGCGATGGAAGAATTTAGAGTTATTTTGCGCGAAATCGATATTCCAGGTGCTATATTACTGTGCTCTGTTCTCGCTGACAACACTATAGAGAAGACCTGAGGTAATGGCTGATGTGCAGAGGCTTCTAAACCAAGAAAACAGAGTCATAACAGAGCCTCGTCAAAAGGTAAGCAACTGGTAGGTACGTAATGTGTCCCTACCACTTGCTTACTTCTTAATGAGACTCTGCTGTGACTGTTTTCCTGGTTTAGAAGCCTTTGCACATCAACCATCACCTCAGGTCTTCTCTATGTTGTCAGCGAGCACGGAAATATAGCACCTGGAATATCAATTTCGACCGAAACAACTCGAAATTTTTTCATCGTCGTAGGCTTGCTTCTCTTTGTAGGTTGTACATATTCATGGTTATGATTGAATTAAAATACCTTATTAATTGAGTTCCTTTTGTTGTCTTTCCTCATAATAAGTAGTGGTACATCATGGTTTAAGTGTTACTTGACGAGCCAATGCATACTCTTGAGTCTATACCACGGTTACCGGTCATTTCGCCCACACGTCAATTCGCCCACAAGACATTTCGCCCACATGTAAGAGTCAATTCGCCAACATGTAAGAGTCAATTCGCCCACTCTAAAGTCAATTCGCCCACACGATCCATGTCACGGAGTCATGGAGTCACATATCTTCCTCTAGCAGAAATGGAATGAACCACCAGTAACCTTGGGCGAAATGACGGTAAATTTCTAGTGTTTGACCATACTCGCCCACTTCCCCAAAACAAGTTTGGGGACCTGTGGGAATGCGGGGTTTTCGGGTGGGGAACAAATTATGCGTCGGAAACACGTAATTAAAGAGTTGTGTAGGGGGGTAAAATTCCCTAGATCTAGGGTAATTTCCTTATGTCTAGAGAAAATTGCCTGCCCAAAATAAACCTAACCTAACCAAAATTAACCTACCCTAGCAGGGGGCTTGACCCACCGATAACCTAACCTAAGCAAACCTAACCTAACCAAATCTAACCTAACAAAATCTAACCTAACCTACCCAAATCTAACTTACCCTAACCTAACCTAAACAAATCTAACCTAACCTCCTAGCGAGGGGGTGGGGGGGTTCTCGACACACTAAACAAATATAACCTAGCCTCCTAGCTCCTAGACTCCATAGTGTGGGCGAAATGACTCCATAGTGTGGGCGAATTGACCTGTGGGCGAAATGACTCCATGGTGTGGCGAAATGGCATGTGGGCGAAATGACCGGATACCTATACCAACATCACCAACCTTTGCTTTGATTTATCTTATTACTCCATCCATAAACAAGTAGCATAACCACGGTGACATTACCCATCCTTACCTCATGGTACCTGAGGTAAGGATGTGTAAGGGATATTTTTATCCCTACACAAATCGGGAAAACTCGCTGACGGTAATGGTTAGGTTAGATTTTGCTTTGATTTATCTTATTACTCCATCCATAAACAAGTTGCATAACCATGACATTACCCATCCTTGCCAACCCCCCCAACCTCCC
This sequence comes from Chionoecetes opilio, assembly GCA_016584305.1. Classification (NCBI taxonomy): domain Eukaryota; kingdom Metazoa; phylum Arthropoda; class Malacostraca; order Decapoda; family Majidae; genus Chionoecetes; species Chionoecetes opilio. Next base: position 56,609 of record JACEEZ010001139.1, on the reverse strand, counting down.
CGCTAGGAGGTTAGGTTATATTTGTTTAGTGTGTCGAGAACCCTCCCAACCCCCCCGCTAGGAGGTTAGGTTAGATTTGGTTAGGTTAGGTTAGGTTAGATTTTGTTAGGTTAGGATAGGTTAGATTTGGTTAGGTTAGGTTAGGTTAGGTTATCGGTGGGTCAAGCCCCCTGCTAGGGTAGCTTAATTTTGATTAGGTTAGGTTTATTTTGATAAGCAATTTTCTCTAGACATAAGGAAATTACCCTAGATCTAGGGAATTTTACCCCCCTACACAACTCTTTAATTACGTGTTTCCGACGCATAATTTGTTCCCCACCCGAAAACCCCGCATTCCCACAGGTCCCCAAACTTGTTTTGGGGAAGTGGGAGAGTGTGGGCAAACACTAGAAATTTACCGTCATTTCGCCCAAGGTTACTGGTGGTTCATTCCATTTCTGCCAGAGGAAGATATGTGACTCCATGACTCCGTGACATGGATCGTGTGGGCGAATTGACTTTAGAGTGGGCGAATTGACTCTTACATGTGGGCGAATTGACTCTTACATGAGGATGAAATGTCTTGTGGACGAATTGACGTGTGGGCGAAATGACCGGTAACCGTGGTATAGACTCAAGAGTATGCATTGGCTCGTCAAGTAACACTTAAACCATGATGTACCACTACTTATTATGAGGAAAGACAACAAAAGGAACTCAATTAATAAGGTATTTTAATTCAATCATAACCATGAATATGTAGGTACAACCTACAAAGAGAAGCCTACGACGATGAAAAAATTTCGAGTTGTTTCGGTCGAAATTGATATTCCAGGTGCTATATTTCCGTGCTCGCTGACAACATAGAGAAGACCTGAGGTGATGGTTGATGTGCAAAGGCTTCTAAACCAGGAAAACAGTCACAGCAGTCTCATTAAGAAGTAAGCAAGTGGTAGGGACACATTACGTACCTACCAGTTGCTTACCTTTTGACGAGGCTCTGTTATGACTCTGTTTTCTTGGTTTAGAAGCCTCTGCACATCAGCCATTACCTCAGGTCTTCTCTATAGTGTTGTCAGCGAGAACAGAGCACAGTAATATAGCACCTGGAATATCAATTTCGCGCAAAATAACTCTAAATTCTTCCATCGCCGTAGTTTTCCCTTCGTAGGTCCACCCGCGGCGACCCCGCCTTATCCCCACAATGCACCGATGTAAACAAACCGTGACGTAGTTATGTCTGGGGCCCATTGCGTGCTTTTAATTTAGAGAAAACTGCAACTCGAGAAATGCCAGTGGTCGCTGGCAGTTTTAACTCAAAGGTTGGTCTACTGTGTTTTGGCTCCGCGACTAATATTTTTCATAAATTAATTTCGCGATAAATATTGATGCACCGCATCTGAATACCAAAAAATATAGTTCTTCTGTTGTTCTACTAATTATATGGATGACATGCATTACGATGGAACGTTCTATAATAGCAATTTAATGCAAATTACTCGCCTCGAGTAGCAAAGCTTAATAGATTTTTTACATGTATATTGTGGCATGTAAAATTTGGGCGATGTTCACACTGTTTTCTAAGACAGTACTGCTGCGTCTGGCAAACGCTTGTCAAAATACAATAAGCAATGCCTTGGAAAAACGAAGAATAAAGAATGCCGAAATCGGCTTGTTGCTGCGACAATGTAGGTTATAATTGTGGAGGCGACGTGCCGCGGCGGGGAGTGGTGGGCGGGGAGATTGTGGCGGGGAGATTGAATCAAAACATTGCCACTTCACGCGTCGACTCATTGCACTTCTAGGCTTTCTATCTGATTGATACACAATAATAACAGGAAAATATGACTGCCTAGGTATAGATAACTTCTAAACATTCGTTATTGACTATATAATATCATAGAGTAGCATTTACCTCGCCTCCTCAACTATAACCTACTTGGTTATTTGGTTATATACAATGTTTTACAGAATCAGGCTTCTATACAATATACATATAGAAGAAAATCGTTCTTAATATTATACTTGTGTGTTTTAAGTACAGTGGAATAAGCCCATATTTTTCTTTCAAGTTGACCAACTTTTCACCAAATTGTGAGTTAAAACTACCAGCGACCACTGGCATTTCGGAGTTGCAGTTCTCTCTAAATTAGTGTAGGGAAGTTTGGTGCCATCGTAAAAATTTACCCTATTCCCCCCCCCCCCCCTTTTTTACAACATATCGGACTTGCCAAGGCCAGAAAAGAAGGTAACAAAAACCCCGCTGAGTGCCAGTCCCCATAAAACTGACAGTAAAAGACATAGAAGGGGTGGGCCATAGACCACTGTATACCAGTGGTCTGTGGGTGGGCCCATTAAGTTTGGGAGTTACACTTTTTGCTGCCGCTGTACAGGTCACATTCTATTCTATTATCTAACCTTGACTTCCCTCAGGTGTGGGGAGACCCGGAGAACTTCAGGCCGGAGAGATTCCTGAACGAGGCTGGCGAGTTCGTTCGCTCTGAGAACGTGTTGGCCTTCTCTGTGGGTAAGGGAGAGAGAGAGAGATAGAGAGAGAGAGAAGAGAGAGGAGAGAGAGAGAAGGAGCGAGAAGAGGAGAGAGAGAGAGAGAGAGAGAGAGAGAGAGAGAGAGAGAGAAGAGAGAGAGAGAGAGGGAGAAGGAGAGAGAGAGAGGAGAGAGAGAGAGAGAGAGAGAGAGAGAGAGAGAGAGGAGAGAGAGAGAGAGAGAGAGAGAGAGAGAGAGAGAGAGAGAGAGAGGAGAGAGAGAGAGAGAGAGAGAGAGAGAGAGAGAGAGAGAGAGAGAGAGAGAGAGAGAGAGAGAGAGAGAGAGAGAGAGAGAGAGAGAGAGAGAGAGAGGAGAGAGGAGGAGAGGAGAGAGAGAGAGAGAGAGAGAGAGAGAGAGAGGAGAGAGGAGAGAGAGAGAGAGAGAGAGAGAGAGAGAGAGAGAGAGAGAGAGAAGAGAGAGAGAGAGAGAGAGAGAAGAGAGAGAGAGAGAGAGAGAGAGAGAGAGAGAGAGAGAGAGAGAGAGAGAAGAGAGAGTTTTTGTATTATTATTAGAAAAATATGACTCAGTAAATATGCTATGTAATGTGTTATTTACCGATGACTCGAAGATATTCGCACATGCACACAAGAGACACACACATACATGATGATGATACACAGTATACACTGCCCGTATATACTTTCCCACAGCATACACTACTGTGTGGTACAGTGGTACAGTTCTGTGTCTCTTGATGCGAGCAAGTTCGAATCCCACTCACGCAATGTAGTTCAACCCTATTTGAGTAGTAGCTACCGTAGATAACAGTGAAGTCACCACCTGCAGTGAAGTCGCCAGGCGCCAAATATTGCGAATTATAGCATCACTACTGATTTTTATGTGCCACTGAAGATGTTACACAGTAGTTTATATCATGGCTGTATAATCTACCCTGTTTCAGCGTTGTTTTATGCTTTGTATCTGCAAATATAACTGTTGAGCATTTTGTTTCTCACGTTTTTCTTCGCGCGATGACAGACAGTAAACAATAGCTTTTCGGGCGACAGGACACAGACTTGCCAGATCTTTCAAACTTGAATAGAATTTATTTACACGTTGGCAGAGGAATTTTTATATATCCAAGCATCTTCCGCAGCTAATATATATATAGACTTGTTTTACTTTACGTCTAATTTCCCTGAATTCCCCAGAATGGCGACTCAACTGGTGGGTTAAAATACTAGCTGGCGACTTTACTGTAGTAGGTATAGTGAGGTCGCCACTCGGTTTTATTTTTGTAATTTGTTCATTTATAGCCCTAATATGACACAGATGAAGATACAAAATGACACAGACTTTCCAGATAGACCCTTCTAACTGTCCTGAAATCATGGATGTAGAAATGTAAGTATTAACGCCACCACACGTCTGTAAATAACAAAGAAACGTAGAACTGGCGACTTCACTGTTATCTACGGTAGTTAAAACAAGATATTGGTAAATACATATTAATTATAACTAAACTACACTTTTATGGTTGTTACGGACACTCCAATTACACTTAGTGGAATCCTGTTTGTTTCTCCAGGCCAAGAATACAATAATAATTATACTCTACCAATGACGTCGGTGGAGAATGGAGATAGACCTCCACCTTCTGCGGTGCAGTGTAAAACTGTGAAAACTTAGGTAAACAAACTTGACCACATCCGTCAGCAAGGAATCCGACAAGACTCTACAACCCAGGGATCAATTGCCTTTGTTTGCTCATTATCGACTTTCTTTTCAATATGTTTACCTCTGTTAGGCACTGATGACATCTATGTGGTGTGTGTCTCAAGGGGGTGCAGTCAGTTCGTACACAAGTTGTTTCGTACACCAGTAGATTCGTAGACCAAAAAGTTGTTTCGTAGTCTATATGAAACCATAGTCGTTTCGTACACTCAGCTCAGAGTTGAACTTGACTGCTAGAGTTACGAAACGACACCATGTATGTACGAAAAAACTCAAAATCAGTGTACGAAACTACTAACAAAACCTGGGTACGAAACAACTTCTGTACGAAACTCCCTGTAACCGTCTCAAGCTATCACCCTCCCAAACCCGTCTCATACCTTCAGGTCGACGAAACTGCCTGGGCGAATCTCTGGCGCGAATGGAGACCTTCCTCTTCCTCACCACCATGCTCCAGAAGTACGAGTTTAAGGTTCCCGAGGGCCAACAACGACCATCCACCAACTTCAAATGCGGTGTGACTTTAAACCCTTCTGAGTATCACGTCCTCCTGACCGAGAGAAACCCCCTCATTGTGCTCTGAAGGAGGCGAGGAGGCAGGGAAGGGAAGACTTCAGGAGGGAGGTGCTGCAGCGTGTGTGTGTTCGAAAATTTCGAATCTTGAGACGCTTGTGAATAGTTCCAGTCTTCATAAGGGAAAACTAATAAACTTATTAAACATTGTATTATTTTAGTACGATTATAATATATACTACAGTAGATTTGTTTTATTATGGTATAAATGTTGAATGAAAATGTTTTGATTTGATATACTATGAAGGTAGCTACCTTATAGGTAGCTACCATTACCGTACCGGGGTACCTAACTACCTAACTGGCTACGTAGTACGTTACCCATAACATAGGCTACTGTACATTTCTACAGTTTTTTCCCCCTCTCAAGACCTCTAAATACTGTTTTTCGTTTTCAATTATCATGTCTTTATACCAATTACCGTAAGCATTCATCACATGAATCTAAAAAGCAACTCCCATATAGTGTAGCTGCCATAGAGTTATGAGTTAATTGGCTGGTAATTTATATTCTTCTAAACTTCTTCTTGTGAGTTTTGACGCTTAATATCGCTTCATAGGTCCTCATCAACTTCGTCTCCTTAAATTAATCCTGTTTTTCCTTTGATTTCTTAATGTTTTTAAACAAATTTGTGCGTAACTTCGAAAATTTTGTGCGTTAAGCAAATATTGTGTTACACTTTTTGTAAAGCGAGATTGCGTTAAACGAGTTCTAGGTGTACATAGGGTCTTTGTATAATTATGATATATCTTATAAAGGTACTCTAGGTGTAGTACATGTCTCTCTAGCTTCCTTAGTAGTGAAGGTGGGCAGGTCAAGATGTCGCCTGTAAAGCTTCAAGCAACACAACCCATAGCTCGTCTCTGCTCTCCTCTGCGCATGTCCAGCTGTTCTTGTTGTAAATAAAGCAGCTGAGCGAAGCGAAACCTCTGCGTCAGCCAGGGTCACGGGTCTTGTGGTGGTCAAGGCTGGTCAGGACAGCTGGTAAGTGTGGCTGACAGTGCAGACTTGGTAGGCATACGTGGCTGTGTGTATCAGGCATGGTTTTCCTGCGCTAGATTGTTGTGATGTGTATCTATTTACCTTTCATGTTGTGTTTTGGTGTCTGCTGTGTGTTGTTTTTTCGTGTCCTAGTTTAGTTGGAGGTAAATACATGTTCACCTGGTTACTCATCTTTATTGCTATTGGATTCATTCTACGTCGCAGTCATTCTACATTACATACAGTCATGCTACATTGAGTAAGAGTCATGCTACATCGAGTAAGAGTCAGTTACATTGAGTAAGAGTCATGCTACATCGAGTAAGAGTCAGTTACATTGGATAGTCATGCTACATCGAGTAATAGTCAGCAACATTGGATAGTCATGCTACATCGAGTAATAGTCAGCTACATTGGATACAGTCATGCTACATCGAGTAAGAGTCAGCTACATTGGATACAGTCATGCTACATCGAGTAAGAGTCACCTACATTGCATACAGTCATGCTACATCGAGTAAGAGTCCGCTACATTGGATACAGTCATGCTACATCGAGTAATAGTCAGCTACATTGGATACAGTCATGCTACATCGAGGAAGAGTCAGCTACATTGGATACAGTCATGCTACATCGAGTAAGCGTCAGCTACATTGGATACAGTCATGCTACATCGAATAAGAGTCAGCTACATTGGATACAGTCATGCTACATCGAGTAATAGTCAGCTACATTGGATACAGTCATGCTACATCGAGTAATAGTCAGCTACATTGGATACAGTCATGCTACATCGAGTAATAGTCAGCTACATTGCATACAGTCATGCTACATTGAGTAATAGTCAGCTACATTGCATATAGTCATGCTACATCGAGTAAGAGTCAGCCACATTGGATACATCATGCTACATCGAGTAAGAGTCAGCCACCTTGGATACATCATGCTACATCGAGTAAGAGTCAGCCACATTGGATACATCATGCTACATCGAGTAAGAGTCAGCTACATTGGATACATCATGCTACATCGAGTAAGAGTCAGCTACATTGCATACAGTCATGCTACATCGAGTAAGAGTCAGCTACATCGAGTAAGAATAAAATCTGTTGGATTCAATCATGCTACATTGAATATTAGTCATTGCTAAACATTTAAGGGCAAATCCTGCTCAACTGACAACACATGACATATGATAACTCAACACTGACATTAATGTTGAATTCTTTAAGGTACAAAAGGAGTGGTTGTTATTTCCTAAATTTCTTGAAACATATTCATGATAAAAGGGATAATTCTATCGTCTTCAGACTCGGCCAAGAATACTGCATAATAATGTATGTAGTTTATTGTAAGAATCTCATGGAAATCAGAGCCATATTTCAATTGTTAATGAGCGCTTCCCTTGTTATTCCTTTAAATTGTATGCGAGGATGAAAATAAATATTTCTATAAAACTAGTGATTTCTGAAAAAACGAATGTCATATTCATTCAAAACACATCAAATTCTATTAGAAAAATAAAATTTTGTCCGTAAAATAGGTTGGTTAGTTTTCCAAATCCTTCATCTTTTTTCTTGGAAATCTCTAGTATTTTTCTACCCCCTTCCCCCCAACTGAAAAAATTATTTCCAAGAAAAAAGTTCTGGTAAATTCATACAAAACATCAAAAACTATCAGAAAAAAATAGTTTTGTCCTCGAATATAACTTGAATTACAAATGCAAAGCACCAGCTATGTTGTTATGAGGCAAAAATATCGCTGGCCGGCACCCATAACTTACTGAACTTATGGAGGGCATGGTATAAGTATACAGTATATGTATGTACAAGTAAGATCATTTTCCATTTAGATGTTTGTAATGAAAACTAATTTGATCAAAATCCATTTTTTCCAACAGCAAATCCAGACCACCTTATTAAGGCAGCACAGCCAGCGTGCTGATGCCTCATGGCGGTCTGCACGTGCCGGGTTGAGTCCTGCATGGGGTGCATCCCTCTCCAGCGGGGAGCCATCATCATTGGCTTCCTCTACCTGGTACGTAAAGCTGCCGTTCGCTGGATTCCAAAGGGCGTGTTAGTTTTGTTCACCCACATTTATTTTTTTCATTTTTTTAGACACATCTGGATTCTTGAACCTTGCTTCATCATTATGTAAGTCTGTCGTCTCCTATGTTCCTTTATCCTTCACTGTTTTCCTGTGTTCTGATATAGGATTTTAACTGACATGTTCTAACTTTTGTTCTTGTGTAAAATTCAAGTAAGTACCTCAGTGATTTGCAACACATGTAAGATAAAGTACTGGATATATATTTATAAATCTCTCTTAGCATCTTACATTTGGTGAGAACTGCTGGCAGACAAGCAGTGACATTGCATGTTTTTGGCTGTTGCCTTGAAGAGCAGCAGGACTCCATGAAAAAACAAAGCCAGTGAATATTTTGTGTAAAATCAAGAATAAGTAAAGAACAGGCAGGCTTCAAGCAATTAGATTAAAACATGGAATAGCATGATCAAAGAAACTTTAAAACTAGTAGCTATCTCAACATGCTTTGCTTAACCCCTTGAGACCCAGAGTGTAACTTCCATTGTAATTTGGGTACCATTAGACGATTTTTTAGTGAATATAAGCAGTATTTTAGAGATATGACCTGTTTAGTATCTTTGTTGACTAACTAATTTGGTATATTCAGTTACTTTTCGTAATTTATGGCTCGATACATTCAATTTATTATAGCAAAGGAAAGATCTGGGCGTGAAGGGGTTAAATTCTTATCTCCCATGTCATGTAATCTTATCTCCCATGTAATGTCATCTTATCTCCCATGTAATGTCATCTTATCTCCCATGTCATGTCATCTTATCTCCCATGTAATGTCATCTTATCTCCCATGTAATGTCATCTTATCTCCCATGTAATGTCATCTTATCTCCCATGTAATGTCATCTTATCTCCCATGTCATGTCATCTTATCTCCCATGTAATGTCATCTTATCTCCCATGTAATGTCATCTTATCTCCCATGTAATGTCATCTTATCTCCCATGTCATGTCATCAGTTTGGCTCGATGCTTGAGACCTTCAAGTACATGTATGTCTTGGTGGAATTTGAGCTGAAGGTAAAGCAGTGTGAGGAGACCAAGCCAAGGCGCTCCCCAGGCTCCCCGGGGATTGTCGATGATGATGACATGAAGTATGACATCTATGAAACCCTGAGGGATGAGCTCAGATTCTGTCCCAAAGGAAGGATGCTGGCTTTGGGTGAGTTAGTAGATGGGTGGTAGTAGTAGTAGTAGTGGTAGAAGTAGTGGTGGTAGTAGTAGTAATAGTAGTAGTAGTGGTGGTGACTGGTGGTAGTAGTAGTAGTGGTGGTAGTGGTAGTAGTAGTAGTAGTGGTGGTGGTAGTAGTAGTAGTAGTAGTAGAAGTGGTGGTAGTGAACCGTCTGTGGTCATATCATTTAACTGGGCAAGTGTTGTGATGTATTAACCCCTTGAGACCCAGAACGTAATTTCCATTGTAATTTGACTACCATTAGATGCTTTTGAGTGATTATAAGCAATATTTTATAGATTTGACCTGTTGAGTGTCCTTGTCGACTAAATAATTTGGTATATTCAGTCACTTCTCGTAATTTTATGGCTAACAACAGACATTTTTTATATAGTAAAGGAAAGATCTGGGTGTAAAGAGGTTAAAAAGAGCTATAAGTGAATGAAAAATACCCATTTAGGAACTGTTAACTACAGAAAACATGTATAGTAGTAGCTTGCATCATGAGAAAGGAAAAAAGATAAAAGGAAGATTAGTAAATGAGTGTAAAGTTTTATTTGAAGAATCTGTGAGGGAAAGACTTACACGAGACATGAAAGGACTGGAAGAATAAGTATTTTGAGTGCATTGAAGGATGTAGTAGATAGAGACTTAATAATTATAGCCATTTCTTGATAAACTAATAGACTGCAGACTAGTTTTGGCAGCCACGGGTTTGAAAGGAATTTTTGGCAGCCACGGGTTTGAAAGGAAGACTCCTAGAATACGTATCATGTTTTATTCTATCTGGTATCGCACAGGTAAATGTCATCATAGGATATTTTTTTAATCTTCACAAGCTGAATGATTCTTTTCTTCCTTCAAAATACATATATTGCATCTCGTAAAGAATTTCTCGCTAATATGTTTTCGTTCTGCAGCTCGTTCGTCCATCATCATCCCAATCTTTATTCTGTTCATCTACTTCATCCTGACTGCTCTGATGATCCACGGTGTACGCCAGGTGAGATCAACACCTCAACCTTGTTCTGTAGTTACCTATCGGGGCGGGTTAACCCCTTGAGTCCCAGAACGTAATTTCCATTGTAATTTGGCTCCCATTAGACAATTTTTAGTGAATATAAGCAATATTTTATACGTAGATATGACCAATTTAGTATCCTTGTCCACTAACTAATTTGGTATATTTTTTTTTTTTTTTTTTTTTTTTTTTTTTTTTTTTTTTTTTTTTTTTTTTTTTTTTTTTTTTTTTTTTTTTTTTTTTTTTTTTCATTTGTGCCTATAGCGCCTGTAGGCAGTGGTGACCCGGGGCTCGGATGGTAGGCTCTGGAGGTTCACTTGAGGGCTCTGATGGTTGGTCCTCGCCCGTGGTGGCACAGGCAGGATTCTTATAGTGACGCCTGTGATTAGAGGCTCATGCCGCCCCCCTGTGTCCTCCGATGCACTCGCAATTGAAAGTAGAGTTGATGGGCAGGGCATGTGGGTATTCTTAGGCCACTCGATGGTGCAGAAAGGTTTTGGTTTTCTTCGGGGATCGAACTCGGGTCACCGAGAACGCCAGTCGGAGACGCTAACCACTCCGCTACCGCCTCCCCTTACTTTATTTAGTTACTTTTCGTTATTTTATGGCTAACAACATACGATTTTATATAACAAAGGAAAGATCTGGGCGTGAAGGGGTTAAGAAGGCCGGGGAGCAGCACTTCTATGATAAAACATGAAATCATAGAGGATCATTTGAACAGTTACAAGTTATCTGCTCCATGTCACGTTTAATGCTAGAAAGACTGCCTCTCTAGCCTTTTTGAGGAGTATGATAAGCTTGACTCAGTACTGTAGAAATATAATCAGGTAAAACAGTTAGGTTAGAACAGAAGGGCAGGCCTGCTAGTCTTCTGTTTCTGTAGAACAACAACGTCGCAGTCCCTTGCCCATGTCCAGTATGTACTCTGCTAGGTGGACAGGTGCTGCAGTTTGAAAGAAGGCAAGGCCAAATATCCGCCTGACTGGGGATTTGGCCTTGGAATAAAGATTTAATGAGTAAGTGCTTGTGTACAATATGAATGTGCTTACATCTATGTATTCATGGATGTGTATCTTCCATAAGACATTGTTTCCTTGCTTAGCCCCTTGAGACCCAGAACTTATAATTTCCATTGTAATTTGGGTACCATTAGACGATTTACAAATTTTCTATAATGCCTTGTGTTGGTACTTAATTGGTACGTGTCTCCCTCTTGACTGCACAGTTCTTCTCATTATTGGAAAAACTGTATGTATTCATCAGTGGATCTTATGTCCATGCAAAATGGTTGGATGTGCAAAAGGAAATGTATTCTAATGAGCAAACTAGAGAGCTACAACGACTTTCAGATACCAGATGGGCTTGCAGGTATGATACTTGCAAAGTAATGAAAGAGAGACTGAATGCCGTTCTGCGTGTTCTAGAAGGTTTATCAAATGACTGCAATGCTGACAGCTATTGATGCAAGAGAACTTTTAGGTCAAATAGATGCTGGGTTTGCTATGAAGCTAGCCATTATGACACATATTCTTGGTAGGATAAATCAGTTATCAAATTTGCTACAATCAGCCAATCTTGACATGGTAAAAGCTGTAGAATTAATTGAAACTGTAAGAGCCCACCTTGAAGAAATGCGGTCAGACCCAGCCTCTTTTGATGCTTTGTGGGATGAAGTTGAGAGAAACTCAGCAGCTCATGGTTTTGATACTTCAGAGTGTAGAATGTGTAGATCACCAAGGAAACGGAAACTGTCTACAAAATTGCAGGATTTTGTTGCTACTGATTATATTGGAAATCAGTCAGGGAGCACACACTCTGATTTCAGTGTTAAGGATTCAACACTAATTAACTTCTTCTATCCTATTCTAGATCATATGTTAACAGAAATGACAAGGCGCTTCAATAATGAAGCATGTGAACTTATGAAAGCATTACAGGCACTGAATCCACAAAGTACTGAGTGCTTATCTTTTGAGAAAATGTCTGGACTTATTCATGCATTTCGTGCTAATGAGGAAGATCTTAACCATGAGCTGCACTCTGTAAAACGCATGTTAGAAAGACGCTATAAGGATGTAAGTGACAATGAAAAGCCCAAATCACTGTTAGATTTAGTGAGAATTCTTGGTCCATATGAAGAGGCATTTCCTGAGTTTTACAGACTGGCCAAAATTTATGTAGTATTACCTGTGTCATCAGCTTCAACAGAGGGAAACTTTTCTGCTCTGAAATTAATCAAAACTACACTTGAGAAATACAATGGGCAATGAGAGATTAGGTAATCTTGCTGTGTTGTCAATTAGAAAGAACTGCAACTCCGAAATGCCAGTGGTCGCTGGCAGTTTTAACTCACAATTTGGTGAAAAGTTGGTCAACTTGAAAGAAAAATATGGGCTTATTCCACTGCACTTAAAACACACAAGTATAATATTAAGAACGATTTTCTTCTATATGTATATTGTATAGAAGCCTGTTTCTGTAAAACATTGTATATAACCAAATAACCAAGTAGGTTATAGTTGAGGAGGCGAGGTAAATGCTACTCTATGATATTATATAGTCAATAACGAATGGTTAGAAGTTATCTATACCTAGGCAGTCATATTTTCCTGTTATTATTGTGTATCAATCAGATAGAAAGCCTGGAAGTGCAATGAGTCGACGCGTGAAGTCGTAATGTTTTGATTCAATCTCCCCGCCACAATCTCCCCGCCACCACTCCCCGCCGCGGCGTGTCGCCTCCCCAATTATAACCTACATTGTCGCAGCAACAAGCCGATTTCGGCATTCTTTATTCTTCGTTTTTCCAAGGCATTGCTTATTGTATTTTGACAAGCGTTTGCCAGACGCAGCAGTACTGTCTTAGAAAACAGTGTGAACATTGCCCAAATTTTACATGCCACAATATACATGTAAAAAATATATTAAGCTTTGCTACTCGAGGCGAGTAATTTACATTAAATTGCTATTACAGAACGTTCCATCGTAAAGCCTGTCATCCATATAATTAGTAGAACAACAGAAGAACTATATTTGTTGGTATTCAGATGCGGTGCATCAATGTTTATCGCGAAATTAATTTATGAAAAATATTAGTCGCGGAGCCAAAACACAGTAGACCAACCTTTGAGTTAAAACTGCCAGCGACCACTGGCATTTCTCAAGTTTCAGATCATTGGAATTGAAAGCAGGCGAGTTAAAAGCCTTGATTTAGAAGAATTTGTTGATAAGTTTGCTGAGAACCACAAGAACAGAAGAATTCTGCTTAAGTGAGGTATTTTCACTTTCTCAGTGGAAATTTTTATTTTATTTGCCTGCTGCTTTAAAACTGCATTTTTTTAAATTTTCAGTATCAATTATGTTATTTCTATTTTGTATAAGTGGTAATATATGTATTTCATTTTTTGTCATGACTGCTTTATTTCGTTCTCCATCAGCAACTGGATGATACCCTACAGTACTCAACACACACTCCTAGAATAAAATCTAATAACCTTCCATAATCCATACGACATCAGATAAACTCTTGATATTGGTCAGAATGCAAAATATGCAGGGGGGGTCTTGGCACTGTAAGTGAAAGTAAGTCCCCCAGTCCCCACCAAACTCCCCAGCTGTATGGGCTTGTTCGGCTCATCTAGTGCCCACCCATAGTCAGCTGTGCCCTCCCAGGTGCCCACCCAATCATAAATACCTAGCTATGCCACTGGGTTAGTGGTGACTTGTGTGTATGCTTGCAGGAACGTTCCAAGCTGATTGCCCCGTGGCTGTGGTGGCAGCTCTCCCTTCTCGTGGTCAGCCTTCTGGGCATCATTGGCCTGCAGAGCCTGGAGGACTTCCTCTTCAAGATCACTATCCTGGTGGTGGCCATGTACCTCTTCATGGTGGTCAACTCGTATTACCTCAAGGTAGGTCACTTGGGGTGCAGTCAGTTCGTATACAAGCTGTTTCGTACACTTGTAGATTCGTACACCAAAAAGTTGTTTCGTAGTCTATATGAAACCATAGTCGTTTCGTACACTCAGCCAGAGTTGAATTTGATTACTAGAGTTACGAAACGACTGCAGGTATGTACGAAAAAACTCAAAATCAGTGTATAAAACAAGTAACAAAACCTGGGTACGAATTAACTTGTGTAACGAAACTCCCTGTAACCGGTTACTTATATGTTCATGTCTGTTAAATTTGTTTGTATGCTTTGTGATCATGAATGTTGAGTTTGTTCAGCTGAATAAATTAGTGATGCTGTACCCTATTTGATATAAAGCCAACTAGAATGGTAGGAAATGCATAATATTTATTATTTTATTGCATATTTAATTATTTCCATATCATTTTTATTTTATCTTTCTGATATTTCTTTCCTTGACATGATTATATCGTGTTTTCCAACTGGCAGCTCGTCATTATCTTTCGGCGGGAATTCCTCTTCTGTTAAGTAGAAAATGTAGTCCATCAATCTATGTCAATCTGTTTTTAAATGATTACAGGGTGTGGCAAAAAAGAAAAAGGCAGTAATTCAAGTATTTTATAAAGCAGCAGCAACAGTAATAAAAGCAGAAATAACAAAATAAAACAAAATAATAGAAAACAGAAAACAAAACAAATGGGCTGCCGTTACAGGAAGGCAACACCCCAACAACATCATCTGATCTGATCTGATCCAATGCATATTTTACTAATTTGCCAATGTTTGTCCTCTTTGTCACCAGTTGTTGCAGCAAGAAAGAAATCCTTCACGTGTAACTGTCATTGCCATGGCTCGCCCGCGCAATGAGATGACGGTCTCCTTCCCCTCCCCTCTCAAGGACGACCCCCCTCCACCCTACAACTCCTGCTACATCCCTTCTGAAGCCATGTACCCGCCTCCCTATGACAACAACACTGCCACCTATGCCAATTCACCTCCCCCATACCAAAGTATGGATCCTCTTGAGCCCTCTGGTTCTGGCAGTGCCCCGGGAGAGTCTCATCCTAACCCAGCCACTACTGCTCCAACCCAAGCCACCCAAGCCACCTCATCTTCTGACAACGCTAACCCTGTCACCCCAAACCCAGTCACCCCAAACCCAGCCACTCCCAACATAAGTCACTCCACCCAAGACGTGCAGGAAGGGGAGGCTAGTTCTCAGGACTCCATCAGCATCAGCATCACACCAGAGGCAACAGGAGAAAGAATTCCCTTGGTAGTCAAGCTCTCCACTTCACAAAACAATTAGGACAGTCACCAAACAACTGCAGGTGAGTGAATGGTGTCCTCACTATCAGGGTCTAAGATGGTGAGGTGTGAAGCTTGTTTGGGCCGTGTCATGTTGTACTTGTTAGGGGATTTTATTCAGAAGATACAGGTGTTAGGTTGTGGTTTGGTCAGTACTGGTGCAAGGCCCAAGCAACTTTCACGTGATTTATACTTGTGTCGTTTGTTTATCCATTGACCGCCTTGTTTCCACATCCTACCGTGGCTGGTGCAGGGACAGGAGGAACTACCTTGGGGAATTCAACACATAGACCATTAGTCAAACTGAAGGTCAAATTTCCCTGCCCCTTAGCCTTTCCTCAGCTTGGGTAGCATAATAGGAGAGGAGCTAAGTAGCTGAACGTACCACATTGCTTTTATCATTTCTTTTACATCACATGAAATATTCTGTTTTTGTTACCATGTTGGGAAGAAGTTTACTTATGATTTGGTGTTTTAAGCTTTCCCAGAATAATTCTGTGGATAGTGATGGAGGTCAATATATATAATGTTTATAAGTAAGCAAATTTTTTTTTGGGTCATTAATATGTGATTAGAGTTGGAACTAGTCTAATGCCATCTTTTGCTGATGTAAACGAATAGTTTATGAAAGAATATATGACCTGCTTGACTACAAACACTGATAAATAGCGTTTGATGTGCTATCCATAATGTGTATACTACTACAGTACTATTTAGTCTTATACATATATAACTATTTTTAATCAGCTGCATTTATGCAATACATCTTCCACTGACTGACATTAAGAACCTTGATGGCTGCCTGCACACCTCCCAGGCTCTTCAGGGAGTGGGAGGAAGGTGGTTAAATCACTCTTGGGGTTTTAGATTTTTCACACCTATCCTTGGCCCCTACAGCAACCAGGCCCTGAGGGTGAGAGAGCCTTCGGGTAACCCACCCCGCCAGGGAGGCATCAGGGTCCTTTGTCAGGCTGGCAAAGCTTGTTAGAGAAGCTACTAGAATGGGAAGATTACAGGGTTGTCATGGTTGGTAGGCTGTACCAGCTAAAGGGATTTTTGTGAATTATATATGAACACCTGTCATGGCCCCTACTGGCTGATGGGCAGCTATGCTCTTACTGCCAGTATTGACTGACATGAGAAAGCTTAGGTTGGATGGACTATTAAATCTGATATAGCATATTATAGTATTTGGCAGCTTTATGCATCACCTTTATCAGCTGGAGGAAGGTGGTGGATGGATTCCTGTCTCGGCTTTTCTTTGTAAATCTCCAGTAGAGTTCTAGTGTTACACCATTGATCCTGACTAAAGGGAACATAGAGATCTTTTCTCCTTTTACATGTTATGGAGAAGCATAATATGCCATAACGTTTTAAGGCAGTGCTGTGCTTTATTCTCTCACTTGTTGCCGTGATTGGACATTAGTGTACAAAGTTCTCGTACATTTATAAGTCATGTTTATCTTTGTGTAATGAGAGCACCAGATCCACCTTGAGACCCATTGTTCATCCACAGCAGTCAGCTCCTAATTATAGCACCCGAGGAACCCAGAAGTAACTGAAAGACTGATAACTATGCATGTTGACATGACTTGAGATAGGGTGATTGATAACTAATATAAACTCCCACGCCTATAGGAAGTTGAGTATTGCTTCACGTCACCAAGAGAGAGTCACGCTGCATGTGAGGCCCATCAACACCAGTGTGAATTTTTGTACCATCAGTCAGTTACCCTTGAAATGCACTGCCATCCACTTCTTTTCATGAGCTGAGGTGTGTCATTAGAAGACAGAATGCACCACGCCTGCTTCACTTTCTGCTAGAATGCCTGCTACGTAATTACTGTCATGTGGGTCAGAATGCTTTCTTGTAGTGCCATGAGAGCAGCACAATCCAACGGTGGAATTGATGTGGCCAGTTTAGACAATTTTTTCTCTCTCTCTATTGGTTGATACTTTTCATTCAGATGTGTGTCTAGTCATCGTGTATGTATTCCTCTTGGACATTTTATGTAAGATAAGAATTGTGAACAAACTATATTATATAGTCGGGGATTGGATAATATTAATTTTGTTCTAGGCTTCTAGATAGTGTCAGTCTTACATAATTTAATTTCGTGTCAAGCTATGTTACCTGTTCATTTTCGATGTTAGGAACTTAGATTGCAATAGATATACTTTTACCAACCCAAAGGGTATACTGTATGTGTTGTTTGATTTTGTCTGGTTAGAATTTCATAATCAGAGTTGTGGTAAAGTGTGTCATTGGCAGTGGTGGGCGCCGGCGCCGTTAATCAAAAAGTTAACTTAGTTAACCGTTAATCCGTTATCCAAAAAATTTACTTCGATAACCGTAAGTCAGTTAAGTCTTTAAAAATGTAACGGAAGTTATCGATAAACCGTTAACGTTAATTTTTATTCTAGAAAAAAAAAAAAATCTGTTTTTGCTCTAAAACCACCTAAAAACACCTTTGAAAAGTGCCGAAACTATAAAATCAGCCTGTATGGGTTTTTTTAAGGGCTTTAGAACCCAAAAACTATAGTTCTTTTTTGCTTTAGAGTAAAAAAAAAAAAGGCAGATTTTATAGTTTTAACTTTAAAAAAAACATAAAAAAGGCAGATTTCATAGTTTTGGCCCTGTTTTAGGTTTTCAAAGGCTTTTAGAGCCAGAAAAGGGTGAAAAAAACTTAAATGAAACACAATATGTAATAAACTAAAAAAAAATATTGATAAAGTGGATGAGAAATTTTTGGGTTAGCGGACTTGAGTTAACTGAAGTTAAATGTAACGGAAGTTAATTAGTCCGATAATGATTTCAAAAGTTAACTTAAAAGTTAAATCGTTAACGAAAATGTTAACTTCGTTACTTAACGATTAACGGTTTGGTGCCACCTTTGGTCCTTGGCACCGTGATAGCATTGGCAACATCATTTCCCACGTAAGGATGATGGGTGGAGCAGCCAGGCTTGAAAATTACAAATGAGAAAAAATAAAACAAGTAATGAAAAGGAAACGGTATTATTATCTTAGAAAATGAAGGTTAGAAATTACACCCATGCTAGAACAACATGATAGAAGCATGCTACAACACGCCCAGCATGCATCTAATGTGTGTCTTGGGGCATCACTTAATGGTTATGTTTCCATCTGTGTTCCCGGGACTTTGTGGAACTTAACTTCCGTGTTGAGGTCACTTTGATAATGGATATGTATATTGTGTCATGCTTGATTTTCTATTGGCAACAGAGATGTGGACTGTGTTATCTGTACTGTGATTTCATAAGCTAATCAGTATAGTCTAATATTCATGATTCCTTTATGTATTATTTTACCATGGGCACTAGTATATATATTTTTTTGTTCTCTCAATTGAACGTAATGAGTATCATGAACACATCTTTTCTTTGATAATATAGTCTATCAGATTCAACAGTTGAGAAATGAAACCCTCAACCATGATACAGATGTGTATCTATGTATGAACTTAATCAGGGTTCTCAACATCTGTTTTGGTGTTTGATGTTTTAGAGAGTTTTCGTGTTATGTCTTGAGCCATGTTTTATTTTTTTATGAATTATGAATTATGTAAAGTACAATTAGATACTTGGGTTGCCATTCTGAGAAGGAAAATGGAAAGGTTATCAGAAATTTCAGTTGTTCATATGACTTGATGACAACTCTTGTTGACAACTTAAAAGGTCTCGGGAAGGAGGAAGGCTAGGAGTGGAGAGCATGGTGCAGGTGCAGAGTTTTATGTTGTTGTGGGATATTACACCCTCCCTCTTCATCCTCCTTAGATGACCTTAATATATACTTACCCACCCATATTTGTGATACTAAAAAGAAACTATTAGCTCATATGTAGTGTTATATACTGTATTATCCTCTGAGTGAAAATCCTACCCAGGCTGCATATTGGTGCCTGTTACCCGTAGGTCTACACACACAGTGTATTCTGTTCTGCATTTATATGAAGTTTTAAGATAGGTTTAAGAATTACTGTACTCGTCACTGTATAAGTATGTATCGATGCCAACAACTAGCCAATATTGCTAATAATTATGACTTGTTTTTTATTGTCCAGTCGTGCTGAAAGAAAATTTGCCTGTGAAAAAAAAAATGGTATGGAAAATTTGGAGTTTTGATGTTTTGAATTAATCTGGTCTATCCATTTCTGTCGCAATTATTATTATTATTTAAAAAAAAGTTAGGTAAAGGTTAGTTATAGTTTCGGTTAGGTTTATTTTGTTTTTCAATAATTTTTGTCGCAAAAAAAAACGAAAAAAACAGAAAAATCGTATCTGCTAATCGTTTCTGACAGAAACGATTAGCAGATGTATTCAAAACGTATCAAAACTCACCATAAATAATAGTTTCGTCCACCAAAGTGAATTCGGTGTCAAACTGGAAATGTACCAAATATCCTTTCCTGTCTTGGCATACGAAATATTCAAGGTGGAGAAAGTGTGTTTTTAGAGCAGACTCGCGCTAGGAAGAGCTTAGAAGATGGGGCAGACAGCAATGCTCGCAAAAACAAGTTATATCACAGTTTCTCTCGACCTGCCACTATACAAATTCCGTAGATATATGATGCAAATCTAAAAAATGGGTGTCTTTCAATGATACTCTCATTATAAACATCATAAGAACATAAGGAAGCTACAAGAGGCCGTGAGACCTACAAGAGGTATTTCCTGTTACTTAACTCTACCTACATCCACCTCTCTTCCCTATCAATAAATTTATCCAGACTCCTTTTAAAGACCCTATAGACTCTACATTGACCACCTGACGAATGAGTCCATTCCAATCATTCGCCATCCTATTTGTTAACTAGTTTCTCCCTATTTCCTTTTTAAATCATACATGGATTCACCTGCCTCGCTTACTACCTAGTCTATTCCCACGGATGTTTTTCCCTCCCCCCCTTCCCCCAGAGCCCCAATGGCTATTCAGCATCCTCGAGCAACAAACAGAAGAGGTCGTCATCAGAAATAACCTGTGACCATTCATTGGACTGAATGGAAGAGGTAGCATGACTCCGCACACCCCTGCCAGACGTGCTACCACAGTCTGTGCGTGCAACTCAAAACATACAGATGCTTCTCTTAAGACTTCGTACACCATAAAATATCAATAAGAAAATAGGGTTATATACTTTTTATACTGTTTCATGATATATTAACCCCTTGAGACCCAGAACATAATTTCCATTGTAACTTGGTGCCATTAGACGATTTTTAGCGAATATAAGCAATATTTTATAGCTATGACCTGTTTAGTATCCTTATCGACTAACTATTTTGGTATATTCAGTGATTTTTCTTAATTTTATGGTTAACAACAGACGATTTTTTATAGCAAAGGAGAAAGATCTGGGTGTGAAGGATAAAAATACTGTTGGTTTGTACGACAACTTTTGTGTTGGGATAATCACGCTGGCATCACGCAGACTCCGCAGACCGCAGAGACTGTTAAGCGTTGGAAAGAGGAGGTGTTGCAATGCGGCCCGGCGGGAGTGTTACAATGTGCCTTTACTTATGTTAGTAACGCGAGGCTGTGTTTCCAAACCAAGGCAAACAGCGACCTGGTGTGTGCGTCGAGGTGTTCTGTGTGAAGTGAAGTGAGAGCGTCTGGCACACACAACGCGACAAAGCAGCTTAGAAGTTCTTAAATTTGACAAGAACAAGTGTGTTTGGGTCTCTTCAAGAGGTGAGTACCGAGTAGTTGCCTCTGCTTATTGTATTGTCCTATTTATTTATTGTTTTTATCCTTGTGTTTGTTTATTCATGTATCATTTAGCATTTATGTATTAACCCCTTCACACCCAGATCTTTCCTTTGCTATAAAAAAAATGTATGTTGTCGACCCATAAAACAACGAAAAGTAACTGAATATACCAAATTAGTTAGTCGATAATGATACTAAACAGGTAATATCTATAAAATAATGTTATATTCACTAGAAATCGTCTACCCAATGGTACCAAAATTACAATGGAAATTACGTTCTGGGTCTCAAGGGGTTAATTCAGCAATATATAAACTTTCGTAAATATACTTGATTATTCAGATTTATTTTATATATTTTCTTCACTAGCTGCTTACATATATTTTTCTTTGAAGGTTAGATTTCTACTATTAGAACATAAGGCTGGTTCACACTGACAGCAGCTTCATGGACTCCCTACGATTATATCCACGAAACCTGTCAGAAATCGACCCCAACAAAGAAACCCAATCGCTGGGTCTTTTGTTGCCCGGTATGGGATGTTTCTGTGCGTCAATTTCAGAGGCGCTTAACATAACACATTGATGTCTTGTCTCTCAATGGTGGAAGTCCTAGACGCAGCAGATGTTAGCATTGTGCCTTGTTTAGTCTAATCAAGCATTCTTAATCTGGGGGGCGTGAGTAATTACCCAGGGGGGGTGGGGGGGAGCCAAGAGAGAAAAAGGAAGAACTGTCAAGTATTTAACTTGAAGCTCTGCCTTCGCTTCAACATGAAGCTCGCGCGCGAGGGTGAGCGTCGCTACGGAGAAGCAGATACGGGTGACAAACTCTGCGGTGACGCCTTGCCATGTTTAACTAACTCCCTAGACTTTTATGTAATACTATTTTTTTTTTTTATTGGGTACTATTATTATTGTTATTTTTATCGTTATTATTATAGCGCGTAGCTTCTGGTGTGCGGCGGCCCTTAAACGTGATCTAACTCAATCTGCTGGGTCTATGCAAGGTGTTCATGAAGAATTAGGTGCACAATAAAAGTGCTAAAAACACGCTTTTTTTTTTAAAGGTTGAAGTATCATCTTCATACCAATGATCTGACAGATCGTGCACATTTCTAAATAGAAAACCCAACCTTATCGTATTTCCAGGGTACACACACACGCACAGATAGTTTTTCATTCTAATTGTTTTGATATTCATGATTTCATAACACAGTCTCTCGCATTACAGTATTTTCTATATATATATTTCTATATGAATGTATCTTCAAAGACAGAATATTTTCACATGTCTATAATGATATCTGTCCTCTTGCATAAAATTAAGTTTCTTCATCTCCCACCTAACTATAATGATCCCTACCCTCAAATTAGAGTTCAAAAAATGACCTTTCTTCATCTCCCACCTAACTATAAATCACATCACACAACATTACTTTAGATCATTCCCCATTTCGTGTATATTATCCTCCTCCTTTGCTCCGCTGTAGAAATAGTTGAGGCTTTGTTGGGAGTATTATTGAATTACGTGGTGTACCTGTAAAGCTTTCATACGCCTGACAGGTGAAATCCTTGAATGGTAGGTTGGTGCAGGCTGCTGGGGAAGGAGACATGTATATATATTCTTTTTTAACATAATAGAAAAACAGATATGCAGATGATACGGCAGTAATGGCAAATTGTGTGTGTGTGCGTGTGTGTCCATTTATTTCTATCTATTCATACATCTATTCAATTCAATGAGTCAATCTATATTTGCATTTACGTATATTAATTTATATACATCAGTTATTAATTTACCTAACGTCCTAACGTTTATCTCTAAGGTTATATTCGGGTTGGCATTCATCCTCTTAAGTCTATTCATCTGCCAGTTTAAGAGTAACTGACTATCTATCTACTATTAAAAGTCTATTGATCTAGTGCCAATATATCTTATCTATCCACCGAGCGACTATCCATTCATCCACTTAGTACACAACCCACAAACCTGTATGATAGAGAACCAGAGAACCGGTCCACTCTGAGTAGCCATGACCATCACACTATCATCATCATCATTAATTAACAGCCTTCAATAGGACAATACATGGTGTTTATTACCGTGATAGGAGACGATTAGACGAACCTGCTCTAAGGTAATCCGGAACCCGTTTAGGCTAAGTGGATAGGTGAAAGGAAAGAAAGAAATGGTGTTGGAATCCTTTGAGTTATGTTGAGAGGTTGTTCTGATTTCTTCGTTGTTTTTTATGTCGTGTATTTAGGCAGTGTTTTGTGTATTTGAAATATGTTGAAAGGTTGTTATGAGTTCTTTGGTTCTTATGTCGTGTAGGGATTGTAGGGTAAAGGAGTGGCAGGGTTGGCAGGGAGGAGGCGTAGCGGCAGGGTATGGGAAGGGCTACTATTTATCTATCTCTTAAGGGCACTATCTATTCCTATTTCTTTCTTTTTTTTATCAATAACATGGTGATAAATGGTCTTGATTGGGTCTAAAGTATGTGTACGGAAGGGATGTTTTCTTGTTTTTTAGTGAGTGTGTGTGTCAGAGAGAGAGAGAGAGAGATACTTGATAGTTTATTCGGCTTGTGGTGTAATATAACAATGTTCATAATCAATTATACAGTCATACAAGCTACGGTCCATTAAGCCCAAGCTCTTTTATGGACCTCATGCCATAATATTTTCGTTGTCTTTCGTGTACTAAAAGAGAGAGAGAGAGAGAGAGAGAGAGAGAGAGAGAGAGAGAGAGAGAGAGAGAGAGAGAGACTGTCTACTCTCCATTAACAAGCTTAGAAGGCGATCAAGACTTCTTATGGATAAAATTTGTGAATGAGGTGGGCGACTTTTTACATGCACATTACTTACTTCCTATTAATGAGTTTCAAAGAGTGTACGTATGTGTGTATGTAGCCCAGAGTAACCCATAACGGCGAGGCGAGTACTGGGGCGTGGGCAAGAATGGGTCTGTCGTACGAACGCCCCATCTAGTGTATGTTAAGAACGCTTTGAAATTTTCCCATAAAGATATTAGGATTATCGTGAGAGTAAGAAGTAAATGGTGGACAATGATATCAAGCAGTTTCTGGGCCAGTTAATAATTATGAGGATTCTATATTTTATTTCCCTTCTCTTCCTTCCCTACTCCAACTATATTTCCCTGCCCTTCCCTTCCCTACTCCAACTATATTTCCCTGCCCTTCTCTTCCCTACTCCAACTATATTTCCCTGCCCTTCTCTTCCCTACTCCAACTATATTTCCCTTCCCTTCTCTTCCCTACTCCAACTATATTTCCCTTCCCTTCTCTTCCCTACTCCAACTATATTTCCCTTCCCTTCTCTTCCCTACTCCAACTATATTTCCCTTCCCTTCTCTTCCCTACTCCAACTATATTTCCCTTCCCTTCTCTTCCCTACTCCAACTATATTTCCCTTCCCTTCCTTGCTCCATCCACTTTACTAAACACCTTTCCTTTCCCATCCCTGTTCTATTAAGTCACCTCACACATTCCCTTCCGTCCTATCTTATTTCATCAGCTCACCTCACACCTTCCCTTCTTTGCCCTAATCTATCATCCCATTCCCTTTCCTATCCCTGTTCCATCAATTCGATTTACTCCATTCCTTCTATCCTTCTCATTCCATCGGTTCATCTCACACCTATCCCACCCCCCTCACTGTCCCTTCACTTCACCTAAAACCTTCCCTTCCCTATCCCATCAGCTCTCCTAATGCTTCCCCTTTCTCATTCCTTCTCCTTGTTCCATCGGTTCATCTCACACCTATCCCAACCCCCCTCACTGTCCCTTCACTTCACCTAAAACCTTCCCTTCCCTATCCCATCAGCTCTCCTAATGCCTTCCCCTCCCCTTTCTTGTTCCATCGGTTCATCTCACACCTATCCCAACCCCCCTCACTGTCCCTTCACTTCACCTAAAACCATCCCTTCCCTATCCCATCAGCTCTCCTAATGCCTTCCCCTCCCCTTTCTTGTTCCATCGGTTCATCTCACACATATCCCAAACCCCATACCTGTCCCATCACTTCACTTAAACCCTTTCCCCTCCCTATCCCATCTGTTCTAATGTCTTCCCTTCCCCTTCCTTGTTCCCTCATTTCACCCTCGCAGTTTCCCTTCCCGAGCACTAAGAACAAGAGGTCATTGTTTTAACCTTTCGAACGGGTTGGGTTTTCCTTTCCCTGTTTTTCCTCCTTAACACCTGGACACTGTCAGGAGATTAACCCCTTGAGACCCAGAACGTAATTTCCTTTGTAATTTGGGTACCATTGGACGATTTTTAGTTAATATAAGTAATATTTTATAGATATGACCTGTTTAGTATCCTTGTCCACTAACTAAATTGGTATATTCAGTTACTTTTCGTAGTTTTATGCTACAACAGACGTTTTATATACCAAAATCGGGCGTTTAAAGCAGTCCTCACCTTCATATATTTCAAAAGATTCTGACATTTATCCTACTTCCACCTTTTAAGACAATCATTTATTTAATCTTTTGTTTTTTTTCTTCTGTTTTTGTTCTAACATGCCTTCATTTATTAACCTTGTAAGACGTATTTCTTTTAAATTTTATATCTTTTATTTTGCGATTCTTTAGTATAATAAATAAGCTAAAATATTTATAGAATAATAACTTTTATAGTATACTTATACTACTAATTGTACTAATCATTAATCACTATACTTATTATAAATGCTAACAACAACTATTTATATAGAAGAAAGAAGGGTAACCAGGATGTTAAATGCTAAGTCACCCTCAAAACATCTAAATATACTACAAAAGATCTAAATTTATAGTATTAACTTAATGATAACCTTTTAAAGACCAGATGTATATTCTAAGTATTCATATAATCTTGATATTGCTTATACTAATAATGATAAATAATGAAAATAACGCTAAGAAACAAAAAAAAGGCTAATCTGCCGATTGTATAATACTTGAATACAAATAAATAACTAAATGATAACTACTAAATAATAACTAAATATAATCACTAATACTTAATAATAACTAAAATAATAAAAAATAACTACTTAATGAAATAAAAAAAGGGAACCCCGGATGTATAATATCTAAAGTCACCATCAAATAAATAACTAAATGATAACTACTAAATAATAACTAAATATACTAATCTAATAACTAATAATAAAATAACTACTTAATGATAACTATAAAAAAAAGGGAACCCCAGGATGTATAATATCTAAAGTCACCATCAAATAAATAACTAAATGATAACTACTAAATAATAACTAAATAATAATAACTAGAATAATAAAAAATAACTGCTTAATGATAACTATAAAAAAAAGGGAACCCCCGGATGTATAATATCTAAAGTCACCATCAAATAAATAACTAAATGATAACTACTAAAATAATAACAAAATAATAAAAAATAACTGCTTAATGATAACTATAAAAAAAAGGGAACCCCGGATGTATAATATCTTAAGTCACCCCACGGAACAGACACTAAAAGTTACCTTGATGAATAAGTATGAATAATTTTCCACTGTAAGAATCACGTAAGAGGGTAAGGGTATTGTTTTTGTGGGTGTCTGTATCTCGTGTATGCATTTTTGATCCTTCGCTGCGACTACCCATCGATCATTTATCCCATGTATTCTAATCTGGACTGTCGATCAAGTCATGTGCCTCTGTATGGGTAAAGGAATAGGGGCGGGGCTAGTCTATGAAGCCAGGCGACGCAGAGATAGGGAGTGTTTTTACAAGTCTTACAAGTGTATTAAAGAAAGGGGGGGGGGCATAGAAGGGGGGTGGGGGGTGCATAGAAGGGGGGGTGGGGGGTGTACACGAATAAAAAGAACACAGAAATGCTGAATATGGTTGGGAGTGTGAGGATGGGGGAGAGAGAGAGAGAGAGAGAGAGAGAGAGAGAGAGAGAGAGAGAGAGAGAAGAGAGAGAGAACAAAAAAAAGGGGGGGAAGGAGTCAGGAGAGAAGGTTACTCATCAGGGTAATTAAAACTATACCTGGCGTTATGTCACATCCATTTTCGGTGCTTTTGTCTAATGGCGAGAAACACACACACACACACACACACACCACACACACACACACACACACACACACACACACACACACACACCACACACACACACACACCACACACACACACAGATAGATAGATATATGCTTTATTGATCACAGTATTTACAAGGGAACTCGATAAAATACCAACAAACTCAATAAAACACACACACACACACACACACACACACACACACACACACACACACACATACACAGATAGATAGATAGATATATGCTTTATTGACCACAGTATTTACAAGGGAACTCGATAAAATACCAACAAACTCAATAAAACACACACACACACACACACACACCACACACAACACGTGCAACAAGCGAGGTATGGTTAGACTCTGTGCTTTGCTTGTTATTGTTGCCAGATGAAACGACTGGTTAATGGGAAGGGGAGGAGTACTTGTTGGTGGTTAAACGAGGCTTTGATAACCATTTGCGGTGTGCGAGGTCGCTTATCAGACATCAGGGAGTGTTACGTTACTATGGAGGGTCTGTGGGAGGGCAATAATGGCTTGTTATATGGGGAAAAGCAAGAACTATAGACTTTCAAATAGATAGATAGATAGTATGTCTATTAATCTTGGGGAAAAGGTGATCGTAGAGTTAAGCAGCATGAGTTGTTATTGAGATATTATAAAGAGCAATTATAAAGGGGGACAGGCAGGGGGCGTGGCTTCTGGATGTGTTGAGTGTACATTTACTATAATATTGAGTTGTTAAGGGAACCATGAACACACTGAACCATGTATCATTAAGTAGTTATTTTTTATTATTTTAATTATTATCATTTAGTTATTATTTAGTAGTTATCATTAAGGGAACCATGAACATTCACAGCTGTTTTAGGAATTATTATACGACGAAAAATTGTAATTGTACTCTTTACTACCTTAATTAATGTACACGGTTTTGTTCAACTTATAGATTTTGATAGTGTTTAAATAGAAGAAAAATAAAATAGATAAACTATGGAAGAAATATCGGAGCTTGAGAGAGAAAAAAAATTGGCCCAGAACTACTAGATAAAAATACACCTAAATTTAATCTATAAGTTAGTCTAATGCTCCCTTTCTAACACTCATCACATCACCACGTCACCCGTCACAACACTCCTTATTTCTAGTATTTTAGTTTTTATTTGGTTGTGAGTTTTTTTTTATTTATATTTTTTATTATTATTTGTATTTAAACAGTTATTAATCAGTTACACAAGAGTTACAGATGGCTTAAAAGGTAGATGAATTAAGACAGTAAATGTTCAGACCTCACCTCACTCCTTTCACGTATCTCAGGTGATCAATTAGGAGAGTTACGCGAAAAAATTGACCCCTAGAACTACTAGATATACAAATACACCTAAGTTTAATCTATAAGTTAGTCTAATGCTCCCTTTCTAACACTCATCACATCACCACGTCACCCGTCACAACACTCCTTATTTCTAGTATTTTAGTTTTTATTTAGTTGCGAGTTTTTTTTTTTTTTTTTTTTTTATTTTTTTGCATTTAAACAGTTATTAATCAGTTACACAAGAGTTACAGATGGCTTAAAAGGTAGATAAATTAAGGCAGTCAATGTTCAGACCTCACCTCACCTCACCTCTCACGTATCTCAGGTGATCAATTAGGAGAGTTACGCGTACTCTTGGCACCTTAATTATGTCTTGCAACACTGGATGAGGAAATTTGTAAAAGTGCATAACATGGACCAAAATATAATGTAAAAAAAAAAGTCAGTATATATAAATAATATTTCAGTATATAAATAATTATCTGAGGGAATGTAATGGTTTTTTTTTATTTTTGTGATGTAACAGTGGTGTTTTTTAAAGCTTTCTTCCTTGTCTCTCTCTCTCTCTCTCTCTCTCTCTCTCTCTCTCTCTCTCTCTCTCTCTCTCTCTCTCTCTCTCTCTCTCTCTCTCTCTCTCTCTCTCTCTCTCTCTTCTTTACTTTTGTCTTTCAGTCGTATCTTTTTGGTCCTTTTTCGCTTCTACAGAGACTTGTTCCTCTATATCATTGTCTTCAATTTTTTCACCTATCCAGTTGTTCTTCCATTCTGTGCCACGCTTCCATTTGTTTTCCTCTCTCTCTCTCTCTCTCTCTCTCTCTCTCTCTCTCTCTCTCTCTCTCTCTCTCTCTCTCTCTCTCTCTCTCTCTCTCTCTCTCTCATTCATTGCCTCTTTCTTTCTCTACAACCAAGAACCAGATACAAACCAATAGAAGAATATAATAAGAACAAAGTAGATAAA
>JACEEZ010001139.1:12264-22264 GCA_016584305.1 Chionoecetes opilio | reverse complement strand
GAAAAATTATAGTAAAGAAAAATGAAAAAAAAATAATAGAATAATTATAGGGTTTATAATGATAATAATAATTAAGTGAATAATTATAGTAATTTAATGATAATAAAAATATAAGTAAATAATTTTAGTAAAGTAATTTATAATAATAAAAATTTAAATAAATAATTATAGTAAATGATAATGGGGGAAAAAAATGATTTTTAAATGACCAAAGATCTGGAAATTTTAAATTTTTTTTGCTATTTTTTACAAACAATTTTTCCCTCATTTTATTATTATTCTTGTTAAGTAATGTTTTTTTTTTTTGTATTATTACCTATATATTATTCTTTTCGTTATAATTATGGCTAGTTTCATCAGCAGTAATACATAGCTTAGTAATGGTAGTAGAAATAGTATACAGTAGTTTAACAAGCACCATAACAGTAGTAGCAGTTCCACATTAACAGTATTCGTAGAATATTTGTAGTATTATCACCATATACATTAGTACAGCACCAATAGCTAGTAGCAGCACCAATACATAGTAGCAGCACCATACAGTAGTAGTAGAATAGTATACAGTAGTTAGCAGCACCAATAACAGTAGTAGCAGCACCAATAACAGTAGTAGAATAGTAACAGTAGTTAGCAGCACCAATAACAGTATATAGATAGTATACAGTAGTTAGAGCACCAATACAGTAGTACTAGAAATAGTAACAATAGTTAGCAGCACCAATAACAGTTAGTAGATAGTAACATAGTTACAATAGTTAGCAGCACCAATAACAGTAGTAGTAGAAATAGTATACAGTAGTTTAGCAGCACCAATAACAGTAGTAGTAGAAATAGTATAGCAGTAGTTAGAAGCACCAATAACAGTAGTACTAGAAATAGTATACAATAGTTAGCAGCACCAATAACAGTAGTAGTAGAAATAGTATACAATAGTTAGCAGCACCAATAACAGTAGTAGTAGAAATAGTATACAGTAGTTAGCAGCACCAATACAGTAGTAGTAGAAATAGTATACAGTAGTTAGCAGCACCAATAACAGTAGTAGCAGCACCAATAACAGTAGTAGTAGAAATAGTATACAGTAGTTAGCAGCACCAATAACAGTAGTAGTAGAAATAGTATACAGTAGTTAGCAGCACCAATAACAGTAGTAGTAGAAATAGTATACAGTAGTTAGCAGCACCAATAACAGTAGTAGTAGAAATAGTATACAGTAGTTAGCAGCACCATAACAGTAGTAGTAGAAATAGTATACAGTAGTTAGCAGCACCAATAACAGTAGTAGTAGAAATAGTATACAGTAGTAGCAGCACCAATAACAGTAGTAGTAGAAATAGTATACAGTAGTTAGCAGCACCAATAACAGTAGTAGTAGAAATAGTATACAGTAGTTAGCAGCACCAATAACAGTAGTAGTAGAAATAGTATACAGTAGTTAGCAGCACCAATAACAGTAGTAGTAGAAATAGTATACAGTAGTTAGCAGCACCAATAACAGTAGTAGTAGAAATAGTATACAGTAGTTAGCAGCACCAATAACAGTAGTAGTAGAAATAGTATACAGTAGTTAGCAGCACCAATAACATTTAGTAGTAGAAATAGTATACAGTAGTTAGCAGCACCAATAACAGTAGTAGTAGAAATAGTATACAGTAGTAGCAGCACCAACTAACAGTATAGTAGACAATAAACAGTAGTTAGCAGCACCAATAACAGTAGTAGTAGAAATAGTATACAGTAGTTAGCAGCACCAATAACAGTAGTAGTAGAAATAGTATACAGTAGTAGCAGCACCAATAACAGTAGTAGCAGCACCAATAACAGTAGTAGCAGCACCAATAACAGTAGTAGTAGAAATAAATTAGGCGAGGGCACCATCACGACCCTCAAAAATGTGCAGGGCCAACCACCGGAAAAAGAAAACTAAAGAAAAAGCCTAAAGAAAAAATAGTCTACAGCCGTTATAGGTTCCAACGTAAAATAAAAACATAATATTTTTTTTTTTTAGTAGTCATCAATAAGTATTCAAAGGGTTTTCATCATTATTATGGCTAGTTTCATCAGCAGTAATACCGTACATACAATAGTAAATGTAGTAGAAGTAGTTTACAGTAGTAGGATCAGCAATAACACTAGCAGCAGTAGTAGCAGTAGTTTACAGTAGTAGGATCAGCAATAACACTAGCAGCAGTAGTAGCAGTAGTTTACAGAAGTAGGATCAGCAATAACACTAGCAGCAGTAGTAGCAGTAGTTTACAGTAGTAGGAGCAGCAATAACACTAGCAGCAGTAGTAGCAGTAGTTTACAGTAGTAGGATCAGCAATAACACTAGCAGCAGTAGTAGCAGTAGTTTACAGTAGTAGGATCAGCAATAACACTAGCAGCAGTAGTAGCAGTAGTTTACAGTAGTAGGAGCAGCAATAACACTAGCAGCAGTAGTAGCAGTAGTTTACAGTAGTAGGAGCAACAATAACACTAGCAGCAGTAGTAGAAGTAGCATACAGTAGTAGGATCAGCAATAACAATAGCAGCAGTAGTAGCAGTAGTTTACAGTAGTAGGAGCAGCAATAACACTAGCAGCAGTAGTAGCAGTAGTTTACAGTAGTAGGATCAGCAATAACACTAGCAGTAGTTTACAGTAGTAGGAGCAGCAATAACACTAGCAGCAGTAGTAGCAGTAGTTTACAGTAGTAGGAGCAGCAATAACACTAGCAGCAGTAGTAGCAGTAGTTTACAGTAGTAGGAGCAACAATAACACTAGCAGCAGTAGTAGAAGTAGCATACAGTAGTAGGATCAGCAATAACAATAGCAGCAGTAGTAGCAGTAGTTTACAGAAGTAGGATCAGCAATAACACTAGCAGCAGTAGTAGCAGTAGTTTACAGTAGTAAGATCAGCAATAACACTAGCAGCAGTAGTAGCAGTAGTATACAGTAGTAGGAGCAGCAATAACAATAGCAGCAGTAGTAGAAGTAGTTTACAGTAGTAGGAGCAGCAATAACACTAGCAGCAGTAGTAGCAGTAGTATACAATAGTAAGATCAGCAATAACACTAGCTGCAGTAGTAGCAGTAAATAGTAGTAGCCATCAATAAGTCATCAATGGGTTAGTAGTAATGAGGGAAGGTAGCACGTGGGTGGCGCCGGAGGACAGGTGGGGCGCGTCCCTGCCCTGCCACAATGGGGGGAACAGGAAACAGGTGTGTGTGAGAGAGAAGAGAGCAGAGAGAGAGAGCAAGAGAGAGAGAGAGAGAGAGAGAGAGAGAGAGAGAGAGAAAGCAGAAAATCCAGCTGAAGCTCCTGACTGTAAAACCTGTAAGAATTCACACTAAAGTAACAAAAAAGAAAAGAGAGAGAGTAGAAGAGAGAGAGAGAGAGAGAGAGAGAGAAGAGAGGAGAACAAAATATAGTTAAATGGGGTTAATATTTATGTGCGGCAGCTCACTGTTTTTTCAGCGCGTCATGGTGGTGGTAATGCAGTGGGGGTGGAAGGGGTGATGGGGGTAAATGTGAGGGGTAGGATGGGAGAGGGGAGATGAGTGAGTAGAGGGGGGTAAGGGGTAGGGGAGGGGAGGGGAGGCTGGTGGCAGAAAGAAGGGTTAGGGGAAGTTCTATTTCATGACCAATTCTCATCATGTCATTAGCCGGGAAACAGTCACGAATTGAACTGTGTGTGTGTGTGTGTGTGTGTGTGTGTGTGTGTGTGTGTGTGTGTGTGTGTGTGTGTGTGTGTGTGTGTGTGTGTGTGTGATGACCTCAGAGTTCACAGGGTGCCGCTAGGAATGTTTGAACAGTGAACTCTTAGAAGGAAAAAGAGGAGGAGGAGGAGGAGGTAGAATTTAACATCAGAATTCCAACAATGAGGAAAATATGTAAGCAAGTGTTTTTACAGTATTAATCCATCCAGCCTGTGTGTGTGTGTGTGTGTGTGTGTGTGTGTGTGTGTGTGTGTGTGTGTGTGTGTGTGTGTGTGTGTGTAATTGGGGTCAAGTGGCCGTTGCATCACTGAATCACGGCATTTAATTTCCTTCGCCTTCTAGATGTTATGGAGAGTGAAATCTTGCCCCGTGTTGCTGATACTGCTACTACTACTACTACTACTACTACTACTACTACTACTACTACTACTACTACTACTACTACTACTACTACTACTACTACTACTACTACTACTACTGCACTACTACTACTACTACTACTACTACTACTATACTACTACTACTACTACTACTACTGCACTACTACTACTGCACTACTACTACTACTACTACTACTACCACTACTACCACTGCACTACTACTACTTCTATACTTACAAATAGATTTTCCAATGTCGACTTTCAGGAAGCGACAGGATCTGTGTTTTTAGAACTAGTTTGTATTGAAAATAGTGTCGATCTCAATATTTTTATTTGTGTTATTATTATTATTTTTTCCATTGATTATTTTTCTTTTTCATTAATATTAAAAAAAAGATTATTATTATTATTATTATTATTTTCATCATCATCTTTATCATGATTATAAGACACACATTGCTGAGCTAAAAACATATAAAAGGGAGAGCAAAGCCTGTGTGTGTGTGTGTGTGTGTGTGTGTGTGTGTGTGTGTGTGTGTGTGTGTGTGTGTGTGTGCGCGTGTGTGTGTGCGCGTAGCAAGTGCGCTCAAGGGCAGAAAGTCACTGAGGGCACTAGCGTTTCTCTCTCTCTCTCTCTCTCTCTCTCTCTCTCTCTCTCTCTCTCTCTCTCTCTCTCTCTCTCTCTCTTCTCTCTTCTCTCTCTCTCTTTCTCTCTTTCTCTCTCTCTCCTCTCTCTCCTCTCTCTCTCTCTCTCTCTCTCTCTCTCTCTCCTCTTTTTTTTTTCTCTCTCTCTCTCTCTCTCTCTCTCTCTCTCTCTCTCTCTCTCTCTCTCTCTCTCTCTCTCTCTCTCTGCCAGTGCTCAACCCATGTCTGTTTTTGGTCTTACGAGGTGTCCTATTATCAGGGTTTCTTGGTCCTTCTATCTGTGTGTGTGTTTGTCACTGTTTATGTGACTGTGTTTGTGTGTGTGCGTGCGTGTGTGTGTGTTGTGTGCGTGTGTGTCCGTCCTTGAAAGTCTCACTCTTATCTTCGCACATGTTCTTTTCTCGACGATAACCACAACCTCTAATATAACTTCTAATACTACCACTACCACCACTACTACTTATATACTTTCACCACCACTACTACCTCTATACTACCACCACCACTACTACCTCTATACTACCACCACCACTACTACCTCTATACTACCACCACCACTACTACCTCTATACTACCACCACCACTACTACCTCTACACTACCACCACCACTACTACCTCTATACTACCACCACCACTACTACCTCTATACTACCACCACCACTACTACCTCTATACTACCACCACCACCACCACCACCACAACAACAACAACAACAGTGCCTCGCTAAATACGATCAAGTAATGTATAAGTGTGGT
The DNA here is from genome assembly GCA_016584305.1 of Chionoecetes opilio. Classification (NCBI taxonomy): domain Eukaryota; kingdom Metazoa; phylum Arthropoda; class Malacostraca; order Decapoda; family Majidae; genus Chionoecetes; species Chionoecetes opilio. The sequence continues at coordinate 16,787 of JACEEZ010001139.1, read as the reverse complement.
ACAATATGTGGTTGGGTTCTACATCCTTCATCACTACGACAGTACGACTCATTATTGACATTGTTTACTGTATTATATAACAATGAATACTTCTTATAAATGAGGCGGAACAGCTTATTACAAGCAATTATATAATACAACTAAGAATAAGTTCAATGTCCGCGCACGCCTCCTTTTCCTCCTTCATGTAGTATAGCAAAGGAATATAAGTCTTATGGCGTTTATTATTTCAGAATGTTATTATTAGAAGGCAGTGTTATGGTATGTTATCACGTTGTATTGGTCTTCATGTGTCTTATTTTATGGTTCAAATTCGTTATGATGTTTAAATTGACAATGATGGTGTTTTTATAATTTTTTTTAACATTACAAGTGACTGGCCAAGGGCAAAAAAAAGTGACAAAAAGACAGCTTAGTTGCCAGTCCCTATATACAAAGAAGAGGTGGTGGTGATGATAGAATAGAGGTAGTAGTAGTGGTGGTGCTAGTATAGGAGTAGTGGTATACCAGGTGATGGTGGTAGACTGGTAGTGGATGAGTTGTGATGGTAGAGGTGGTGGTGGTGATGATAGAATAGAGGTAGTAGTAGTGGTGGTGCTAGTATAGGAGTAGTGGTACCAGGTGATGGTGGTAGACTGTTAGTGGATGAGTTGTGATGGTAGAGGTGGTGGTGGTGGTGATAGTAGAGCAGCAGTAATGGTTGTTGTGGTGGTAGAGGTGGTGGTGGTGGTGGTAGTATAGCAGCAATAATGGTTGTTGTGGTGGTATAGAAGTAGTGGTTGTGGTGGCTGGCGGTGCCCTCAGCCATATAGAGGGTTCGCTAGCGTCTACGCCCGGCGGGGTGTAGGTCCTTGGGTGTAGAGGCGGAGGGCGTGAGGCAGGGACCAGGGGCGCACCACGACACACTCACTCTTATTAGGAAGCGACGGGGCTATGGCGTGTGTGCCGCGTGTACCTGAGTGATGTGATGGTGGTGTGGTGTGTGGTGATGAGTGATGATGTGTGGTTGTGGTGGTGATGATGTATAGTGGTGTGGGGGTGGTGATGTGTGCTTGTGGTGATGATGTGTGGTGGTGATGTGGTGTGGTGAGTTGTGGTGGTCCTGTGGTGAAGAGGATGAGAAATATGGCCAATATGTTACAATTACAAATTACGAGCAGATGTGATGTATGTAAATTACAAGCAGTTGTGATGAGTAGTGATGATGATGGTGGTGAGTCAGCAAGGACACCACTTGTTACGTGTATTATGTCAGGTGGGAGAGAGAGAGAGAAAAAAAAAAAGAGAGAGAGAGAGAGAGAGAGAGAGAGAGAGAGAGAGAGAGAGGAGAGAGAGAGAGAGAGAGAGAGAGAGAGAAAGAAAGTAAAAGCGTTAAACATAAGTGGAGGAAGGACAGGGCGGAGTACCAACTAAATATTTACGAAAAAACACAAAATACTAAACTCATAAATATCAGAAAATTATATAGAAGTAATATGAATCAGAACAAACAACTGACAAGTCTTAGATATATAAATCACTTCATAGTACTTATAAGAAACTATAGTAATACACATACTATGATACACAACTATAGTGATACAAATAAGTAGAACGTGAGTATTTTATTGAGTCACAAGTTAGTAAATAGGCTATAGAATGAGATAGGAGCAGAATATAAGGGAAAGTGTGCATAGGAACTTTATAGGCTATAGAATGAGATAGGAGCAGAATATAAGGGAAAGTGTGCATAGGAAATTTATAGGCTATAGAATGAGATAGCAGAATATAAGGGAAAGTGTGCATAGGAACTTTATAGGCTATATAGTGAGATAGGAGCAGAATATAAGGGAAAGTGTGCATAGGAACTTTATAGGCTATATAGTGAGATAGGAGCAGAATATAAGGGAAAGTGTGCATAGGAACTTTATAGGCTATATAATGAGATAGGAGCAGAATATAAGGGACAGTGTGCATGGGAACTTTATAGGCTATAGAATGAGATAAGAGCAGAATATAAGGGAAAGTGTGCATAGGAACTTTATAGGATACTACTTGGCAAAAACTTATAATATAGGACACGTTATTAGGACAAGAATGAGATAGGAGCAGAATATAAGGGAAAGTGTGCATAGAAACTTTATAGGATACTACTTGGCAAAAACTTATAACATAAGACACATAATTAGGATAAGAATGAGATAGGAGCAGAATATAAGGGAAAGTATGTATAGGAATATAGGATACTAATAGACAAAAACTTATTATATAGGACACATAAGTAGGACAAAAATGAGATAGGAGCAGAATATAAGGGAAAGTGTGCTTAAGAATTTAGGATGCCAGTAGACTAAAAGTTATTATATAGAACACGTCTAGGAAGGATAAGGTATTGAGTGAATATATGGGGTGAAAGGGAGAGTGTAAGGGAAGGGGTGTGGGGTGTTGAAGGGAAAGGGGTCGTGTGGGTAGGTAAGGGTGAAGGTCTTGGAAGTATATGTCCTGATTTACTTATTTTAGGAGTGCGTGGAGGTGGAGTTGATGGTGGTGGGTGGTGGTGATGGTGGTGGACTGGTGGGTGGTGGTGATGGTGGTGCTAATGGTGAAAAAAAAGTGGTAATATGCATCGAATGGCTGTTGAATGAATGCTAAGTAACCGGAAATAAGTGGGTTGTTGTTGTTGTTTGTGGTTGTTGTTGTTACCTCCGCCAACGAAGTTGGAGGGGTTATGTTTTCACCCCGATCTGTCTGTCTGTCTGTCTGTTTGTTAGTGTACAGGATTTCTCGAAAAGTTACGAATAGATTTGGACCAAACTCGGTATACCAAGTCTATTTGGTATAAGGAAGGACTGATTTAATTTTGGATGAAATCTATTGACAAGTGTTGCCATGGCAACCAATTGATGAAATATTCGGCCGGAGGTATGCGCTCATACTGAGTGCATATTTTATATATATATATATAATAATATATATATATATATATATATATATATATATATATATATATATATATATATATATATATATATATATAGTATTATATATATATATATATATTATATATTATATTATATATATATATATTACATTTTTTTTTTTTACTTTTTTATATTCGGGCGGAGGTATGCGCTCTACTGAGTCCCCCTCCCCTAGTTGTCGAGGTTTTTGGTGTGGTGGTGTTGGTGGTGATTTTCTTTCTCTTTTTTATTTATCTTTTTCAATCTTCACTATTATTTGTATTAATTCATTTTTTCCCATTTCGTACACGTGTTATGAAGTATTTCCATCTCTTTCATCTTATAATAGGTATTTGATGTAGCATACGCGTTTTGTTGGATTTAAAGTGTATGTTTTCATTACTGTGTGTGTGTGTGTGTGTGTAATAGGAAGTGGAGTGCACCTTTCATGTCACGACTAATGACATCAATCAATTCAGACAATATAGGCAACACACCACCACCACCCACCACCACCACTGCTTGTAATTTCCCTTCTTTCAATTTCTCCTTTCCTCTCTTTTCTCCTCAGCCTACTCCTCTCCTCCTTCCTCTCCTCCTTCTCCTCTCTTCTCCTCCTCCTCCTCTTCCTCTTCCTCTCCCATCTTCCTCTTCTTTTTTTCTCATCCTCTTGATTTCCTCTATTTTATTCTCAGCCTTTCTCTACTGCTATTCTATCCTTTTATATTTTCTTATTTTATTTCTTCCTATCTCTTTTCCTTTTTCTCGTCTTCCTTCTGCCTGCTCCTTATCACATCCTGTTTTTCACAATTACTATTTCTTCCTCCTGCTCCTCATCCTTCTCTCTTCTTCCTCCTCTCTTCTCCTCCTCCTCCGCTCCTCCTCCTCCTCAGTAGGTAGGAGTAGGAGGGGGGAGGGGGTGCGAGGAGGGTAGGGCCCCTAGGTAGGTAGAGATAGGAGGAGGAGGGGGGAAGGGTTTAAGCGGGAGCCGCAGGTGCTTAGAGTTCAGCATCTGGAACCTGTTTTAACTCTTAAGAACAATGTATGTACTAAAAAAAGTCGGTAATACCGGAGGGGTCAGTGGTTTGCGATGCATTGGGTATAAGTACTTGACTACTGCAAGGTGAGCCTGAGTTGGATAGGGATGGAACCGGTCTACTCCACCTGTTTGAGGATTTTTTTAAAAAGATCCTTATATTGCGAAGGGTGCATGTTGACAGACTTTGAGAGAAAGTAAGTCTATGACTACCTGAATCCAAACACTTGTGTGATCACCAGAGCAAGCAATGACACATTGACCTCCATTGCAGAGTGTTGTGAGAGGGAAAGAACTAGGTTGCACAGCATTGAAGGCCTCGTGGGCCGCGAACGGGTGTTTGGGAGGAAGAGATGGATCTCCGGAGGACTCGAAAGAGCACGTGGGGAGCAAGCATCTGGTTGCTGCCTGTGGAGGTAGCTCGCCGACCCCCGGTGACGGAGTAGGCTCGGCGAAGGGACTCTTACGGCTGCGTGGATCGCGTCCGCTTCAGGGGCCGAGAGTGATCAGAAAGCGCGCGACAGGGCGGCAACAACCCGCGTGCTCAA
>JACEEZ010001139.1:2500-11881 GCA_016584305.1 Chionoecetes opilio | reverse complement strand
GGGAAAGGGGGCTGTGACAAGTTTTAGGACAAAAACTCCTCCTCCTCCTCTTCCTCCTCCTCTTCTTGCTACCAGTACTTCTTTTCTCCTCTCCTCTTCTACTGTTTTTCTTCTTCTATATTCCTCTTCCTCCTTTTTCTCTTCCTCTTCCTTCTGTTTTTCTCTCTTTTTTGTCGTTATTTATTATTGTTGTATATTTTCGTTCTATTGTCCGCATCCACACTATCAAATGTTATGTTCTTTTTTTTTCTCTCTCTCATCTCTCTCTTCTCTCTCTCTCTCTCATCTCTCTCCCCTCTCTCTCTTTTTCTCTCCTCTCTTCTCTCTCTCTCTCTCTCTCTCTCTTTTCTCTCTCTCTCTCTCTCTCTCTCCTCTCTCTCTCTCTCCCCTCTCTCTCTCTCTCTCTCTCCCCTCCTCTCCCCTCTCTCTCTCTCTCCCCCTCTCTCACACACACACACACACACACACACACACAACACACACACACACACACACACACACACACACACCCCACACACCCCACACACACACCAACCCTGCGGCGCAAACAGTAAATTCTCGCTATCGATAATGAGCTTAAATTCCCAGTGAATCATCGTTGGGTTCCTATAATGAAACAGTAAATACAAGACGTTCATTCCATTACTCAATTTCATGGCCGATGACACAACACAAGCCAACCATTTCTGCTCGTTGCCGCAGACGGACCAGATGGATGCGTGGCTCGTCCTCTCATGATGGATAGCCGCGCACCTTTACGAAATGATGCCCTGTGTGTGTGTGTGTGTGTGTGTGTGTGTGTGTGTTTGCGCATCTGTTTCTCCGTCGGCCACCCATGTAGAAAGGAGACTTGTATGATGTGTGTGTATGTGTATGTGTGTGTGTGTGTGTGTGTGTGTGTGTGTGTGTGTGTGTGTGTGTGTGATGGTGATTGTGGTGATGGTGATGGTCTTCTGCTGGTGCCGAAGGGTGATCCTGAGGGTGGTGGTGATGGTGGTAGCGGTAGATTTTTTTTTTTTGGTCATTATAATTGTTGTTGTTGTTGTTGTTGGTGGTGGTGGTGGTGGTGGTGGTGTATTTTTTGTCCGTTTCCGGTATATATCTACTTTAGGTTTTTTTTTTTGGTGTGTATGTGTTTAAGAATGATCTGTCTTTGTTTCTCACTCTCTCTCGCTCTCCCTCTCTCTCGTACTCGTACATACTTAATAAATAGAAAATTTAATAATCAAAGGAACCATTTTAGGGTTACATGGAAAGAGAGGACAGGTGTAGAGAGAGAGAAAAAGAAAATAACACCATTTCTCACCCTAGTCAAGTATTAATATTATCACTTACTTCATGCACGCGTGAATAACTACCACTATCACTACCACTACTATTATTACCACAACGATTATTTACCACCACCATCACTACCACAACCATCACCATCGCTATTTACCGCAATCACTACCAATATACATTACTACCACAACCATCACCACCAAACCATCACCACCACCATCACTACCACAACCATCACCACCACAACCATCACCACCACCATCACTACCCAACCATCACCCCCACAACCATCACCACCACCATCTCTACCACACCATCACCACCACCACCACACTACCCCCCATCACCACCACCACCATCCCTACCACAACCATTACTACCACAGTCATTACTACCATCACCTCAACCAAACGGCCATAAGCTTTAGGGGGGAAAATCATTATAAAAAAGTCACGTACTCGAGCTCATTGCTAAATATAAGTTAAATGAGAATGCCGAGAAAAAATGCCCTCTTTCTTCCTATAATTTTCGTAAAAATGAAGATGTAATAGTAAATATAAAATAAAAGATAAGTAAATAATAATAATAAATATGTAAATAGATCATATAGTAAAAACTTGTCATTTAATGGCGGTGAAAGGAGGTGGTTTTTGTTTTTTTAAGTGTCTTTTATGGCGTGTAGTCGCGGGGAGGAAAAGTTGTGGTTATCACGGTGGGCTGTTGACAATTGAACAAGTCAGCAAAAAGTCTTGGTCACGTCTGAAATACACTTGTAGTGGTCGTACTTTTATTGCGGGTTATATCGTATCGTATTATTAGTCTTATTGTTGTTCCTTGTTACACTTCCCCTCATAAATTTTCTCTTAATCTTCTCATAAACTTTTTTCTTAAATCGGAAATACACGATATTCTACCGTCAATAACACTATAGTCGCCCCCTGCACTAATGTCGCCAGGCGCCATATATTACAAAGTTTTAGCATCTCTACAGGTTTGTATGTGCCACTGAAGAGGCATGCACAGAAAGTTTATTTTATGTACCTGTCTTCAGTGGCACATTCAAGTCTGTACGGGATGCTAAAACTCGAAATATATGGCACCTGGCGACATTAGTGCATTGGCGACTATAGTGTTATTGACGGTAGAGGGTTGTAAAGGGGTTGTCATCTCAATACTACAAGGAAATAACAGAGACTAGTTTTTTTTTCAGTGACGCTCTTCTAATCACACATTGCGGTTCTCTAGTTCTCTATTCTTTTTGGTTATTTAGAGTTACTGTTATTACTATTTCTTATCACACTTGGATCGTAAACTTTATGACTCAAAAAATATATAAGTAGAAACAAGATGAAGATGTAATGCGTGACCATAAACCCCGGGAAAATACTAGTTGACTTTTCTGGTTTTCTTTCTAGTACAAACGGTATACTTCCTCTCCTTTCCTCCCTTTCCCTTTTGCTTTTCTTCTTTTCCTCCCCTCCTCCTCCTCCTCCTCTTCCTCCTACTCCTCCTCCTCCTATACTTTCCCCTTTCCCCTTTTGCTTTTTCTCCTTCTCCTCCTCCTCCTCCTCCTCCTCCTCCTCCTCCTCCTCTTCCTCTTCCTCTTCCTCTTCCTCTTCCTCCCCCTCTTCCTCCCCCTTTCCTCCTCCTCCAGGGCCCCTAGGTGGGTAAGAGTAGGAGGGGGGAGGGGGAAGGGTAGCGGACCCAGGGTTTCTTGGAGTTAGCATCTTGGAACCTGTTTTCCTAACTCTAAGAAAAATGTATGTACTAAAAAAAAGTTCTTTAATACCGGAGGGGTCCGTGTTTGTGATGCTTTGGGGTATAAAGTACCTGACTACTGCAAGGTGACCGGGAGTTGCCTATGGAGGGGAACGTCTCAACTCCAACCTGTTTGAGGATTTTTTTAAAAAGACCCTTTAAATATTGCGAGGGTGCATGTTTGACAGACTTTGAGAGAAAGTAAGTCTTGACTACCCTGAATCCAAACACTTGTGTGGATCACCAGAGTCAAGAAAGGGACCCCCTTGACCTCCATGGCAGAGTGTTTTGAGAGGGAAGACTAGGCTATCCAGCATGCAGCCTCGTGGGCCGCGACGGGTGTCTGGGAGGAAGAGATGGATCTCCTGGAGGACCTCGAGGAGCACGTGGGGAGCCAGCCTCTGGTGCTGCCTGTGGAGGAGCTCTCCGCCCCCCGGTGACGGAGAGGCTCGGCGAAGGCTCCTACGGCTGCGTGGATCGCGTCCGCTTCAGGGCCGAGACGTGATCAGGAAGCGCGCGAAGGGCGGCAACAACCCGCGTGCTCCAGGGTGGGAGACGTCCCGTGACCCTGGCGCTGGAGGGTGCTGGGGGCGCGCCGCGCATCCACGCCCTGAGCACGGGCGACGCGTCTGTCCTGGTCATGGACTACGCCGGCGTGGCCCTTGTACCGCTACTGCCAGGCGCGGTGCAGCGTGGGCACTTTTCCCTTTGCGCGTGTTGGCGGGCGTGGCGCAGCGCCTGGCACAGATGCACCACAAGGGCTTTGTCCACAACGACATTAAGTTTGGACAACGTCACGGTGAGCGGCGCGTCCTTCAGCCCCGACGTCCATCTCATAGACTTCGGCCTCGCCACCAGGCTCGGGGACAGCTTCTATTTCGAGCTGTTTGACCAACCCCGGGCCCCTGGAGCAGCAGCAGTTCGCCCCCTTTCAGGTCCCCGGAGCTGAAGACCGGGCAGCCGCTACATTTCGTCCACGACGTATTCAGCGTGGGGGTTTTGGGTGCAGCAGATGTGCAGCTGGTCGGGACACCCGCTGCTGGGGCCCCTGCTGACGCCCCTGGTGGGGGGGGGCGGCACGCTGGAGTAGCCCGAAACACAGGCCTTCCCTGAGCACGGTGCAGCTGGAGGTGGAGACCCTGCTGTCCAGCCGATGGGGAGCAGCTGCAGGAATGCTGTTTGTTGAGGAGTGAGCGGTGACGCAACACCCGGCCGGGGTCGCGGCCCGCCTCTCCTGAAGCCTTCCTGCCTTACTGTCTTGCTTTGTTTTACTTGATTACTTAAATACCAATATTTAATTAGGCAAACTGTTATGTGAAGAATGTAAGTTTGTCTTTGATAGCAAATGATCTTTTCAGTAATTATTTTAAAAATAAAAACAATAATAAAATATAAATCTTTCATTAACAGAAAAAATAGATGTAGTGTTGTTAAGTGAAGATTACAAAGTTACGTTCTTTGAAGATTTTGTTTGAAACTTACTGCAATAATGGTTTTCAAATCCCTTCTTACTATAAACTGATGATTGCGTTTTGTTACTTCTTTTAAAACAAGTTAAAATTTGTCTTCACGCATCTTCACGGTTTTCAGCCATGACTCAAGTTTAACTACAGCTCAGACATAGATGAAAAATTTTATGCATTTAAAATATTCGTACTATTTTCTCTCTTCACTTTCCTTACTAACATTAATCAGTAAATACTCCGTCCCTCGTGCACGTACTACATAGTACGTATACATTCGTCTGATAATCACTTAATAGATTTTGGATGAAAGTTATCTTAAGGATGAAAGTTTAAAACCGATCCGAAAATAAGAAGATTGAAGGAAGGAAATTATCGCGGGTCATCTTCACTGCAGACAAATAAAACCTTGATAAAAAATTCCTCCTATTATAATAAAAACGCGTTGATAGGGTGGTGAAGGAAAGAAAGGGGAAAATATGAAACCTGGCGTCAAAGATTAAGCTGAGGAACAAATTTAGGGTAAACTGGACACCTTATTGTAAAGCTGATAAGAGAAAGAGAGAGAGAGAGAGAGAGAGAGAAGAGAGAGAGAGGGGAGAGGAGAGAGAGGAGAGAGAGAGAGAAGAGAGAGGGGAGCGAGACGAGAGAGAGAGAGAGAGAGAGAGAGAGAGAGAGAGAGAGAAAAGAGAGGAGAGGAGAGAGAAGAGAGAGAGAGAGAGTTCTTCGGTGAATACTTTTTTTTTTTTTCCTATCCTCCTAATATCTCACTCACATCTATGCAGGATTTAGGGATCAAATCAATCTATACAGAGATGTAATGTTCGCTTCTTACCACGATTTAGATACCTACTACTTCTCTCATTGAGTAAAAAAGTATATAAATTAACGAATAGATAATACATATACAACATATGAGAGAAGGAAAACTAAAAATTAAAACTAGATAATAAAAAATTTCACAAAAGACCAATTTCTTTAAACAGAAAATTTAATAGAAGAAAAAAATATTAATTCTTTTACGAAGGTCGTTACCTCTTAATCATTTCCTCCTTTCCTCTCCTCCTCCTCCTCCTCCTCCTCCTCCTCCTTTCCCCCTCCTCAACAAAATATGGTTTAACCCAACGGCAACGTTGGGATCACGTCTCCGTAAAAATTATTTCAATGTTAGAGTCGTTGATCGATGGAATAATTACCACAAATGTTGTCGAGCCAACACAATAACTAATTCAAAAACAGACTTGAAAGCGCACTGTAAAAGTAAATGGGTATGATAAGTGCGAATTCGTATTTTAGTCCCCGTATCGATTAGTTGTAGTGGTAGTGGGATTGTAGTTATATTTTTCATATCCTATCATTCTGCCTTGAAAATTCCAGTCCTATCCTCTTTAGGGACATGGTATCATTTCCAACTGTTTTCTTACAGTATTGATAGTTATAAATATGTATTCAGCAGATCCCTCGCTATGGACCAATAGGTCCCTGGTGTCTGTACTCCTATGTAATCCTTGAATCCTCCTCGCTATCAGAGCGGCAAAAAATTGCATGTAGACATCACAGAAAATCGGTTATTAGTCCCAAATTATAATAAAGCAGATTTCACGAAAAATCGCAGGGTACTAAGCGAAGTTGAATGGATTTACCCACTAAAAATGGGAATAACGCGAAAAACATGTGTAAAATCACTAATAAAATCCGATCGGTGGTGGAAAACATGTTTCCCATGGTAAGAAAACGTTGAATAACTAAACAGACCCCAGTTGGATTGAATAATGAATCCAAAAAATCATTGGCAGAAAGCGCGAGTTTTCAAGTTTACAAACGATCAAAAGCAGCTGCGATCTAGAGAATACAATGACTCAACGTCGCTGCAAGGACTAAATTAGTCTAAAAGCGCGAGTATGAGAAAAAAATATGCAAAGAAATCCAAATCAAACCCGAAAAGGTTCTTTCAATAGTCGAAGTAAAAAAAACGTCAAACAATTATTGGACCCCTGAAAGATTTAAAAATAATATCTTGGTAAATGATAATAGAGTATGGCGTTCGTATCAATGAATCTTATGCGGTATTTTTTAAAGAAGACGAAACTCCATTAAAACCAACCAGTAAAATGTAGCAGACTCGAAAGGGATAGACTGGGTAATGGAGAGATTTAAAAGTAACGAAATATCAAAGTATTTGCTGAAACTTTAAACCAGCAAAATCGTGGGGGTGGACGAAATCTCGGCGCTAAATACTTCGCGAATGTCAAGTCAACTTTCCCCCTCCCATTAAAGGATTATTTTCAATAAATCGCTAAAAAGAAAAAATGTTCCTAGTAGTGAAATTAGCTAATGTTAACCGATATTAAAAAAAGGAGTAAAAGCCTTTGCAGTAATTATCGCCAATTTTCTAACGTCCGTGATTGTTAAAATATTTGAGAAATATTGCGGATAAAATAGGTCTTTCCCGATGAAATAACTCTATACTAAACTCCCAGCATGGATTTCGAAATAAGAGAAACCTGCTTAACAAACCTAAATGGATTTTTTAATGTCATTTATTCAAACTGGGACGTTAAAATTTTTCCCCCGGGTGTAATATACCTTGATTTTTCAGAAAGCCTTCGATACAGTTCCACATAAGCGACTGTTGACCAAGCTAAGGGCACATGCATAGAGGCATTATGCATGGATGGCCCATTGGGTTTCAAATCGTAAACAACGGTATTTAAAAATGGTGAGGCATCTGATTGGTAGATGTCACTAGTGGGGTGCCTCAGGGGTTGTTTGGGTCCTACTCTTTTCTGTATATATCAACGATTCGGACTGCGGACTTGTATTCTAAAATATCAAAATTTGCAATGAACAAATTAGGCGGTAAAGCATATACTAGAGAAAACTGCGAACTTTATCAAGTGATCTCGACCCAAAATATCAGATTGGAGGATAAATGGCTATTAAAATTCAAATTCCGCTAAATGTAAAATAATGCTATAGGCACGATAACTTAAATATAAATATCAATGCAAAAAAATCGTTAATGAATACAGCAGAAAGGATTTTCGTGTCTCATAGTAATGATCTAAAACCATTCGCATTTGCCTAGCTCCAGTTAAAAGGCAAATTGATGTTGGGCTTTATTAAACGTAAATTGGAACTAAAACTCGAAAGTAATGACCAATTATACACGTCCTTTTGGGTTTGGCCGCACCTTGAATATGCCGTTCACTTCTTGTCGCCCTGTTTCGTAAAGATCAAGCCAAATTGGGAATCAGTGCAAGAAGAGCAACCAAACAAATTCCATCTCTGCGAAATTTATCTTTTGAAGAGAGACTGCGGAAACTAATATGTTTTCCTTAAAGGATCGTAGAATCCGTGGGAATTGATAAAACTTTAAGATCCTAAAAGGTTTTGATGTCATTTATCAAAAGAACCTATTCGAGCTTTAAAATCAAATGACAGCAAGAAATAATGGTTTAAACAAACGGTAACGTTGCATCACGATCTCCGTAAAATTATTTCAAAGTTAGAGTCTTGTCGATGGAAACAAGTTACCAGCAAATGTTTGTCGGAGCAAAACCCAAAAATACATTCAAAACAGACTTACGCGCACTGTAAGTAAAGGTATGATAGTGCGAATTCGTATCTAGTCCCCTATCGATTATTGTAGTTTGGGAGTGGTATTGTAGTTTTAGTTAGTATTTTTCTATCCTATCATTCTGCACTATGAAACTTCCCTGTTCTATCCTCTTTTAGGACATGTATCTTTTCCACTGTTTCTTACAAGTTTGAAGTAGTAGTATTAGTTCAGCAGTACCTCGCTATGGACCAATAGGTCTCCTGGTGTCCTTTACTCCTAGTAATCCTATGTAATCCTCCTCCTCCTCCTCCTCCCTCCTCCTCTCCTCTACTTTCCTTCCTTTCTCTTATTAGTATGTATGTTTAAGCAAACGCCTGTAGGACATTGATTGTTGCTGTTGTGTTTCCTTTTATCCTTGTAATTGAAACCTCCTCTCCTCCTCTCCTCCTCCTCTTCCTTTTTCTCGTCTTTGTCTACACGGTGTCTTCCCTCAAAGCAACCCGACGCCTAAATTCATTTAACCCTAGATATAATGTAAGATGATGTAACAGATACGGAACAAAAGAACAATAATGTAACAATAACGAAACTTGACTTTTTCTTACGCTCTCTTAGTCACAAAATTTGGGGAAAAAGAAATGAGGAGAAAAAAAATGGGTTGGCCGGAATAACGTTTAATAGTATTTCTTCCGTTAATTTTTTTTCATGTTATTCACGGTCAGGTTTTCCCTTTAATGGTTTAGTGGTCCGTTCTGTCTCCTTGTCTTCTCTTCTTCTTCTTTTTCTCTTCTTCTCTTCTCTTCTTCTTCGTCTTCTTCTTCTTCTTCTTCATCTTCTTCTTTTCTTCACGTCTTCTCTTCTTCTTCGTCTTCTTAGTTTTCTTCTTCATCTTTTCCCCGTCTTCTCTTCATCTTCTTCTCTTCTTCTTCTTCTTCTTCTTCTTCTTCTTCTCTTCTTTTCTTCTCCTTCTTCGTCTTTTTAGTCTTCTTTTCTCCTTCTTCTTCTTCTTCTCCTTCTTCTTCTTTTTTCTTTCTTTTCTTCTTCTTCTTCTTCTTTTTCTTTTTCGTTTTCTTCTTCTTCTCCGTTTTCTTCTTCTTCTTCTTCTTTTTCTTTTCGTCTTCTTTTTCTCGTCTTCTTCTTCTTCTTCTTCTTCTTCTTCTTCTTTTTTTCTTCTCCTCTTCTCCTCTTCTTCCTCCATTTACTTCTTTTATATTTGTATTATTTTATATTTCTACTTTTTATATTACTTATTTTATATATCTTCTCTTATTTTAAAATTATTTTCTTTCTTTCTTCTTTCTTTCTTTTATTTTC
>JACEEZ010001138.1:158234-186287 GCA_016584305.1 Chionoecetes opilio | reverse complement strand
AGAGAGAGGAGAGAGAGAGAGAGAGAAAGAGGAGAGAGAGAGAGAGAGAGGACGAGAGAGAGAGAGAGAGAGAGAGAGAGAGAGAGAAGAGATCAACTCGTCGTGTCTTTGTCCTGAATTGAAACACTAGACAAAATCCAATTACGAAGCGGGAGGAACGAGCAGCCCTGTCTGGGAAACTCTTGTGTGGATGGTAATTCAATGAAAGCGTCCAGGCTGTACCGTGATACTTTTTTGGCCGCCTTATTTTATTGTTAACCTGTCTCTAAACTCTTGATTGGTAGGCAGGTGTCTAGTGCCATGGGGGTTTTTTTCTTTCTTTTTTAGGACCGGTTTTTAAAGTCATGATTGTTCTTGTTTAACCATGGGGGTTTATTTTCTTTCTCTTCTTCTAGACTCTCTTTCTTCTCTTCTTTTCTTTCTTGTTTACGCTCGTTCATTTCCTCTCTCTCTCTCTCTCTCTCTTCTCTCTCTCTCTCTCTCTCTCTCTCTCTCTCTCTCTCTCTCTCTCTCTCTCTCTCTCTCTCTCTCTCTCTCTCTCTCTCTCTCTCTCTCTCTCTCTCTCTCTCTCTCTCTCTCTCTCTCTCTCTCTCTCTCTCTCTCTCTCTCTCTCTCTCTCTCTCTCTCTCTCTCTCTCTCTCTCTCTCTCGTCGCATATGTATTCTTTTCGTTTTTTTATGCTGTAGGTGTTTCTTATTTTCTTCCTCGGAGGTGTGTGCGTTTCTCCTCCTCCTTCTCCTCCTGAACACTATATACCATGTGTCCGCCAAGAGGACAAGAACATTCCCGGAGTTGACACTCGGGAGTGATCTGTCTTCCTCGCGAGGCGCTGGTCACTGGATGATTTATGCTTGACGCGCCGCTGTTCAGAGAGACATCACATACCTGGGTGTTGTCTGGACGCTCTCCTGTGCACATGCCGCTGTTGTTACAGGCTCCTTGATGTAAAGTGAGGAGCGTGTGCTGGTGGTTCTTTTAGGTGGATCAGTTTCGGAAAAAAAATGTACTGCTTGTTGTCGGATATTCTAAGGTAACCAAAGTTTATTCTTATCTCCTCTCTCCAGGCGACGGTACAGCAGCCTTTCGAAGATAGAAATGTCGCTCCCAGGAGGTCACTTGCTGCCAGAAACAGCTGCCGGCGACACACACGTCAGGGAGGATCAGGAAAATACCAACGTAATATCTGAAAACGTCAAGAAAGAAGATGGAACACTTGATGATGACGCAACTGTCCGGGAGTTTGAATCTTCCAGCGACGACGCGACAGTTGGAAGAGACATGGAGGCGCCGCTGGGGAGGAGAGGCACCGAGGGCGTCACGTCAGCCGGCAACGTGAAATTGGACGAGAATGTCAGAAGAGGACGCCAACATGTGCTGGATGACGAGGAGGTAGAACACACACACACATATACACACACACACATACACACACACACATATACACACACACACACACACACACACACACACACACACACACACACACACACACACACACACACACACACACACACACCGTCCCGATGGTCCATTGAATAGAGCATTGGCGCGCCATTCTGTGGTTAGCCGATTCGAATCCCCGTTCGCTCCCGGGGATTTTTCACTGACAAATTCGGGTGGTTACTGTCCCCCTTGAGCAAGAAAATGGAGGTGTGTGGTGTTTAAGGTCACAGCATTACCCAAAGATTGGTCACTATGAGTTCCAAGTTTGCTCCGGGAGGGTGAAACTGGCCATCGCGAGTCCGGCTCCCGTGGACAAGACCATGGGTGAATTACACACACACACACACACACACATTCACACACACACACACACACACACACACACACACACACACACACACACACACACACACACACACACACACACACACACACACACACACACACATACACACCACAAAAACAGATGTACTTCATTTAGCTTAGCTTATTTTCGCTAAATTCGTTAAATTAAATAAAACCTCATGTATCTACTTTGTTTAAATTCTGCCTTCGTTCCAGGAGTGGCTGTTGGATGACGGGAGCAAGAAGACCGTGGTTGGGTTGCGGCGGGCCTCCAGGGACCTCGGGCTCAATCCTTACCAGGTATCAGGTGAGTACAGAACTCAAGGGCTTCCCTTAGAGGGGCACAGTCTTTGTCTGCTGCCCTTCGGCAGGAGTAAGTAGCATTTCCATAGTGTCTGTTTTGAACTGCTGTATATCAGAAACAGTTGTCTCGTGTTGCTGCCACAGCTGCATCTTATGACATGATTATAAGAGATCGTTTCCACCGGAACGAGAACCTTTTGTTGTTTTATTGATAAATATGATAACGGATTTATAGAATCATCACGTTCACTAGATGTTGCCTAGAATCACTCATTTACCACCTTCTCCCTCGCAGACTCCGTCCCACAGTTACGCTACACGCCCATCGACCAGACGGTGTCCCCCGGGGCGCCCGTGTCCCTCAAGTGCTCGGCTGTGGGATCTCCGCCGCCGGTGATCACCTGGACCCGCGACCAGCAGCCTCTTCCGCCCTCCCACCGGTAAGTTGCTCACCCCTCAGGACTGCATCTAGGGCTGCTTACCTACCCAGGCCTCCACCTCCATGCAGGGGTTCTTCACACACCCTCACCCCTGCATCCCGCCCTCCCCATCTGATCCCCGTCGTCCCTCTCCGCAGGACCAGCGTGGGCAGCTTCCGGACAGCGCTGGGGCAGGTGGTGAGCCACGTGAACCTGAGCGACGTGACGGTGCGGGAGGGCGGCACCTACGCCTGCACCGCCCACAACGCCCACGGCGCCCAGACACACTCCGCCCGCCTCAATGTCTACGGTGAATCTTTATGCCCGCCGTTTGCTGTCTGTGCAACCCGCTGCCGTTTGTCACCGTGACGCGCCGCCCTCCATCCACTAATCTCCCTCCTTCCCATTCCCACGGTATAGGTCCGCCTTTCGTGCGCGCCATGCCCAACGTGACTGCCGTAGCGGGCGAGGACGTGCGACTGTGGTGCCCCGCGGGCGGTTATCCGGTGCCTGCCGTCTCCTGGAGGAGAGACGGACGCTCACTTCCCTCCTCTAGGAGGTGAGAATCCATCCCTGACCTTCTTGGACCCCTGTGTTATAAGTCATCCGTTCACCTCTTGGGCGTTACGATTATGGCAACATAAATGAAAGGGGCGCTGAAGTGTGTGTCTGTGTTTCAGGCATGAGGTGTTGAGTAACGGGACGTTGCTGGTGCGGACGGCGAGTCACAAGGACGCGGGCCGCTACTCCTGCGTGGTGACGGGCAGGCAGGGGCAGACCGCCGCCTCGCACACCTTCCTGCACGTCCTCAGTGAGTCACTCATGTTTGCCAAAACTCCCTTACCTCCCATTTTTACTTCAACTTAGAAGATATCTTGTCCTCAATCTTTCTACAGGATAAATACCCTGCAAGAGTTAACAGGAGGGAGAGAGAGAGAGGAGAGACAGAGAGAGAGAGAGAGAGAAGAGACGAAGAGAGAGAGAGACGAAGAGAGAGAGAGAGATAGAGAAGAGAGAGGAGAGAGAGAGGGGGAGAGAGAGGAGAGAGAGAGAGAGAGAGGAGAAGAGAGAGAGAGAGAGAGAGAGAGAGAGAGAGAGAGGAGAGAGAAGAGAGAGAGAGAAGAAGAGAGAGAGAGAGGAGAGAGAGAGAGAGAGAGAGAGAGAGAAGAAAAGTTTTGCCATAGATTTTACTTCTTTGCAAACATAAAAGTAAAAGCGAGGCAGTTTGGGCTCAAAGCCACAAAAACCATCGCCATCATTTAGGTCCTTTAGAAGGAGTCCAATGTTACGTAAGGAACTTAAATTAGCTTCGGAAATAGTTTGATTGTTCCTTGAGCCCTTCGTGTAATTTTTCACATTACGACTTAACGGATACTTTTGCAGCATTTATTTATGGGAGCTAATGAGCTGCCCTTGATTGGACAAGTGCAAAGAGTTGAGTACTTGGATGCGCTATAGACACGAATCGATGTTTACTCTCTTTAGGAAGAAATAAAACTCTCCTTAAGATATAAACGGATATTAATTAATTTTGTACATCGAAAACATCCATAACGAATCAAAAAGACGAATATGGAAACTTAAAACTGGGCATAACGTTAACAAACACACAGAAAAAGCAAATTTTTATCCGCAACGATACAAATAGAGGAACAAAAAAAACCAGTATTATACAAATACTATTCGACTCCATATAACACAAACATATAAAAAATATCCAAGCACGCCAATAGATATGAGTAGTTGCATAAACACTTTACGTATCTCAGTTACCAATGTCCACCAACACACGAAATTAAGCACAAACAAGAAATTACACGAAACAAAACTTTAGCCATACAAACACTAAACTTTAAGATAATTCCCCCCTTATTTCCCTTTCAGAGCCGCCCACCATAGAGCCATTTAGATTTCGCACCAACCTGAAGGAAGGCGATCGGACGCAGCTCACCTGTGTGGTTATCTCAGGTGATCTTCCCATGACCATTAATTGGCTCAAGGACGGAATACACCTGCAACACGACCCTGACATTGACCGCAAACAAATCCACGAGTACTCCACGGTGAGAGAGAGAGAGAGAGAGAGAGAGAGAGAGAGAGAGAGAGAGAGGGAGAGAGGACGTGGGAGAGAGAGCGATGGAGCGACGAGATGGGGGGCGTGCGTGCGTGCGTGCGTGCGTGCGTGCGTGCGTGCGTGCGTGCGTGCGTGCGTGCGTGCGTGCGTGCGTGCGTGCGTGCGTGCGTGCGTGCGTGCGTGCGTGCGTGCGTGCGTGCGTGCGTGCGTGCGTGCGTGCGTGCGTGCGTGCGTGCGTGCGTGCGTGCGTGCGTGCGTGCGTGCGTGCGTGAGTGAGTGAGTGAGTGAGTGAACGAGAGAGAGAGAGAGAGAGAGAGAGAGAGAGAGAGAGAGAGAGAGAGAGAGAGAGAGAGAGAGAGATCTAATTGGACTATTGGACTGGATGATTTTTTCACTTGTATCTCATATATGTTTGTATCTATTCATATTGTTTTGTATTTGTTCCTATATTCCTTATGTGTATTACGATTATGAGTGTGTCTTTGAAGTGGTATTGGAAAATATCTTTGATGTCCTTTAATTAAAAGCTAAATCAATATGTCCTCTACTGGTTGTTCCCTCCCTGTCTTATTTGTATATTCACTTCACCTCGTTTTGTCTCACTTTTGTTTATTCTAATCCATCTGTTCTTCCTCATCCCTCGATGTAATTTTTCACATTTCTTTCTTTCTTACCTATTTCATTTAATTACTTTCCCTATCTTTCATCTTCAATATTCTAACTTTTCATAGTTTTTTGGGGGGTCAATTTTCTCTTCTCTCCATCACGTCCGAATCCCATCATGTCACCGTCATCACCTTCGTCGCTATCCTCAGGCATTATGGTTCAAAAAGCTGCACGAACATCACACGGGCGCCTACACGTGCGAGGCTGCCAACGCCGCCGCCACCGCCAACCACACCGCCTCCATCAAGATCAAGGTAGGTCACGGGAGAGGTTGGCTGGAAGAGCGACAAAAAAATATGAGCTGATGAAAAGACGAATTCTCTATTTATTTATGTAAACGTGAATGAAGAGGATAGGGAAAATGAGGATGAGATGGAGGATGGGGATAGGTAAACAGAGACGTATTAATTAAGCCTCTTTAAGATATAGGTAAGTTCCGATGAAGTTAGGGAGAAAAGGCGACGAAAAATAGCAAAAGGTGAAAAGGTGGTGAAAAAGTCTTTAAGTTTTGTATAAAGTGAGAATAAATAAATGAGAGGTATAGGGAAAGGAGGAGGATGGGTGGATAGGTTAAGGTAAGACAGGTGAGAGGCAGGAAGGGCAGCATTAAAGCAGTTGATAAGAAACATTGAATTTATGGAGAATACGTGATTGATAGTAAATGGAGAGGACGGAGGATGAGGTAAAGATAGATAGGTGTAGATAGGGAAATGGAAGGAAAAATAAAGTGTGAAAAATATAAAAAGAAGGGACCAGTGCTTCGTCAGGTCACCAAGAAAAACAAAAAAGTTGATGAAAGACTTTGGATTAAACTTTTGCTGAGGCGAGTGAGTTTGAAGGCATAAAAAAGGCTTACACGAGGTAAAGTGAAAATAGGAGAGAGAGAGAGAGAGAGAGAGAGAGAGAGAGAGAGAGAGAGAGAGAGAGAGAGAGAGAGAGAGAGAGAGAGAGAGAGAGAGAGAGAGAGAGAGAGAGAGAGAGAGAGAGAGAGAGAGAGAGAGAGAGAGAGAGAGAGAGAGAGAGAGAGAGAGAGAGAATATCTTTGATTAAGAGCATAATGAAGGGAAATGGAGGAATATAAATTTCTGATTGATGTAGTGTACCATTATTTTCCTTAGAATAATGGTATAGTGTTATAAGAAAGATAAGAGTGAAAATGAGGATAGGTAAAGTTTGGAAGGCAAAAGTTAAGGAAACACTTGATCAATGTCATGGTTAGTAAGAAAATTCGGAAGATGAGAAAAAGAAAACGATGGAAAGATAGTAAATTAAGGAAGTAATGAAAAAGTGAGGTAATGGAGACATACGAAAGAAAGGGATGTAATAGACGATAGTTCTGCGCTGGTCTTAGTTAGAACGGCGAAAGTAAATTGTTTGTTGGTCCATGTGACGGACATATATAAGCGGAGGCAGGTAAGTGTAAGGTGAGCTCCAGAGGCAGGTAAGGTAGTCTAATGAATGGACAGAAAATAGTTATAATCAATACATGCCAAGTAGGTACAGGAATAATAATATAGTAACTCGTAACATATTATAAGAATGTTATTATATATACATTTTCATTATTCTATTTATTTGTATATGATTTTTTTCTCGTTTTGTACACCTATATCGCCTTCTAGTCGCAGATGTCGCCGATAGGGAACTACAATCGATAGTGAGACAATCTATAATGCAATATATAGGCCATGAATATGAGGAGTATGAGGACAGGTAATGGTCAGATAAAGTGAGGGTCAGTAATGCCTTCCACGCACACCTGACCATCACTTTTCTCCGTCTTCCTCCTTTTGTAGGTGTCGCCGCGTTGGGTGGTGGAGCCCGGGGGCGGCACGGCGCTGGTGGGCTCCACGGTGGTGCTGGACTGTAGCGCGCGAGGCCACCCGCTGCCCGTCATTACCTGGACGAAGGCACCAGGTAGGAGTAGTGATGGTAGTAGTAGTAGTAGTAGTAGTAGTAGTAGTAGTAGTAGTAGTAGTAGTAGTAATAGTAGTAGTAGTAGTAGTAGTAGTAGTAGTAGTAGTAGTAGTAGTAGTAGAAGCACTAGTAGTAGTAGTAGCAGAAAAAGTAATAGTTGTATTAGTAGTAGTAGTAGTAGTAGTAGTAGTAGTAGTAGTAGTAATAGTGGTAGTGGTCGTAGTAGTGGTTGATAATGGTAATAGAAGTGTATAGTGATACAGAGAGAGAGAGAGAGAGAGAGAGAGAGAGAGAGAGAGAGAGAGAGAGAGAGAGAGAGAGAGAGAGAGAGAGAGAGAGAGGAGAGAGAGAGAGAGAGAGAGAGAGAGAGAGAGAAAGAGAGGAGAGAGATAGAGAGAGAGAGAGAGAGAGAGAGAGAGAGAGAGAGAGAGAGAGTGTGTTGTTGTTTGTGCGTTTGTGTAAGTGAGTGAGTGAGAGTAATATATCAGCAAATCACAAATGCAGATCAGAGGTGATGCATCAGTCATCGGGTTCTTTGACAACTGGGCCATCACTTAGTCATAAATCAGGCACGCAGGGAGTTACCCATTAATGTAGTAGTGTAGTACGTTAATTAGTCAGTCATTCACTCATTAGTTGATGCAGTGGCTTGTTCGTCAGTGCAGTCAATCTTTCAATTGCTAAGTCAGGCAGTCAGTCATATACCTAGTGAATCAGTCAAAGGTCTGAATCAAATGCCAAAGAGGTCAATTAGGTAGTAAATGATAGATATATCAGTCTAGCAGTCAGTCAAATATCAGATAGATCAGTCAAGGTAGTCTGGCAAATGCCAGATAGGTCAGTCAAGTTAGTCTGTCAAATGCCAGATAAAACAGTCAGATTAGACTTCTCTTCAACCCTTATTTACCTCCTTCGTCAGGCAAGGCAGCGCAGGACTTCCAGCCCCTCGCGATGGACGGCCTGAGGTCCTCGCAGGCGGCCAACGGGTCCCTGGTGCTGCACAAGGTCTCCACCGCACACGCCGGATGGTACCAGTGCCGCGCTGACAACAACGTCGGCACCCCTCTCAGCAAGGTTGTGCAGCTGACGGTCCATGGTGAGTGTGTGTGTGTGTGTGTGTGTGTGTGTGTGTGTGTGTGTGTGTGTGTGTGTGTGTGTGTGTGTGTGTGTGTGTGTGTGTGTGTGTGTGTCACTGTGTTTGTGTAAACGTGTGTGAGGGTTAAAGATAGATGGGAAGGCATATTTTTGTGTTTGTTTTTCTGACGCGGTTATCTTTGGCAGCTTGGCAATTGCAGATATATTTTGTTCTCCTCGGCATTCGAGCTCGAGAACCCAAGCTAACCACTTCTACGCGTTATAACCACTCGAATTGTGGGCAAAGTTACACAGCATACTGGCGATGGATGACCCGGTATAGTCCAAACAACGTCACCTAATATAAGTCGAAACACTTAAGAAGAAATCCATACGTTTTGATGAATCTCTGTAATGAGTTTGGGATAGTAGAAAATGTCAAGGTAACAAAACTCATCGTGACTGACATATTATAATGATGACTATATAGTAAAATAAAATAATAATTCCAAACTGCTTAAGATGCAGGGATGGAAAAAACACAGATACAAGAATTGGTATGGATAAAATATATTTCACCCATTCCTACATTCCACTAACTGTCTAACATACAGTTGTTCTCATGCTTCAGCCAGTGGTGGAATGCAGGAATGGGGGATATATATTTCATTCATTCCAATTCTTGATTCTATCCTCTTGCCATCCCTACATCTTTAATATTTTAAAATAATATATTTTTTGTTACTTGTTTGTGTTAGTTTTTCACATCTTTAAATATGCCTGCTTTGAAAGTTGGCGAATCCGTGGCGTGGATTGCAATCGTTCGGTCGGCTAACTCAGTTCCGAGCTTAATTTATAGCCTTCCATCCTTTGCATGGCATTTTAAGACAGGTTTTTGAGGTCTTCAGCAACACACATAGGAACACACCCAGCTGAGCGTGTGATTCAAGAAAGAATATGCAGGTTTTGGGGAAAAATAAGATGAGGCACCTGATAATGAGCTGTTCGTGCCGTGTTAAGGCTGTGCAGACACGCCAACACACCAGGTTATATATGCTTTAAAGGTCACTCTTTGTTTACCAGAACAGCGAGGATACACACGCTTATTAGAGAAAAGCCGATCACAGCCTGAAAATAAGTAACGTGCCGGACCAGACTTAACCCCACGCCTAGTATATAAGGCTTATACAATTTTATACATGCTTCATACAGGATTATAGCGGTGTTTATCAGGTTATGTTTGATGTTGCTTGACTTTTGGATGTGGACGCGCAGGTGGAGCCGAACCCCGCCTGGGACGTACCTGTGTTCGTGTGAAGAAAATATGGTATAGATTGAAGATCATATGACTCGGAATATATTGATTTCGACTTACTGTCGTTTTACGAGTAAACATCAAAATTTGTACCTTTGTTAATGAATTCACTAATATCTTTTCTTAGGTTTAAATTTTTGTTGATATGCATCCGAACTGTTTTAATTTGTGATATTCTAAGATTATTTACTGTTCTGTTTTAAACGTGTGTGTGTGTGTGTGTGTGTGTGTGTGTGTGTGTGTGTGTGTGTGTGTGTGTGTGTGTGTGTGTCGTTTGTGTATGTGTGTGTGTGTGTGTGAATACTATGTTTTATGCGTTATATTTCTGTTGTTGTTTCGTGTTCTTGTTTCTTTCTTGTTTCGTGTTCTTGTTCATCATTGTACTGAAGTTTCATTTATTTCCCTTATACACATATCCTTCTCATGTGTTTACCATTTGTTTCGTCACCCGCATTTCTCCCGTACCCACCTGTCCCTTTCACATAACTATCTCTCACTTACCCGTCAATGATCACCCCGCAGCCCCGGCCCGCGTGGTGACGGAGGGAGGAAGGGTCACGGGTCACGCTGGCCAGGTGGTGACGGTGGCGTGTGAGGCCACGGGTGACGACCCTCTCACCCTCACCTGGCTGAGGCACCACGCACCCATCTCACCAGGACACAGGTAACATGCCGTGAAATGAGAGACATAGCCACGTTTATGTTCATAGTTTGCGACACTTGTGAGCAAGATGAGTGACGGTGATGAGGCGGTGATATGGATGGTAATGATGATAACCGCTCCTCAGGGTGACGGTGAGTGAGAGCAGCGTTGGGGGTGCGGTGAGGGCGATGCTGGAGGTGAGGGAGGTGACATCAGCCGACGCAGGACCCTACACCTGCCGCGCCACCAACCCTCACGGGGACCACTCACAGGTGTTCACCGTCGCCGTTATAGGTGAGTGTGTGTGCGGCTTGACGGGGACTCTGAAGGGGGAGTGTTAGGGATGGGAAGACAGAAGAGACGGGGAGGTGGTGGAGAAATGCAGAGGCGGGAAAATTAAGGAAAAGGGATGAGATCATTTGATCAGGAAAAAAGGTTGCTTCTCTTACTTGAAGGGAAGAAAAGGTGTCCGTTGGCGTGAATATATGTAAAGGGATGGATAGGAAAGAGGGAATAAGCGGTTCTTATGTTGATTAGGATGAAGATAGGATTTGTGCCGCAGGGGATGAAGGGAGGAGAGGATAGTGGTTTGGTGTGGTAGTGTGATGAGGGGAGAGAGCCATGTAGCGGTGGGGTAATGTTAATAAGATGGGAAGGGATGTGTATTGATCGTGTGATGGGAGAGGGAATGTACTATTAGTCTGCTACATTGATATTTTTTGTTCTCTTTGCAAAGAGTAAATGAATCTCACAAAATATATCCTTCCCTTTATCGTGTACTGAATTGAATAATTGTTAAGCATCAGCAGTTTTTACAGAACTCTTTTTTTTACATAAACACCAGAAGGGTGTTTTAATTTTTGTTACCACAAAATTATAACCAATCATAGAGGGAAGTTAGGGGGCGTTGAATTTTATTGTAAATTATTATAAATTAGGTATACGTGATCATTATTAGATGGATCATCCTGTAAAATTATGAAAATCATCCCTGCGGACGCATGAACCTTTGTGCCCTAATATATGCTCCCAGATTTTTTAATTAAACAAGAAATAGCATTATGATTTAGGGCGGAATGCTAATTACTTATTAAGCTCAGTCATTATCGCGCTTGTGGGTTTGTTGACGTGTTGGTGTGGCATTCAGCGTCACAATACCTCGCTGAAACACATGCGAGGTCACAATGTTCCTCTCTGGCCCCTCAGAGCCCCCCAGCGCCCCCGTGGATGTCGAGGTGGCGCAGGTGGGGAGTAGGTCAGCCCGCCTCTCCTGGAGTCTCCCGCAGCCTGCCGCCGTCACAATTCAGTACAAAGGTAACTCTTTAGCTGACTTACGGTAATACTTTCCTCATGCTTTGTGAAAGTCAGGCAAGTCATCATCTTGTTAAGGTGAATATGTGAGTTAGTTACGATGCGCTAAGGCGCGTCCCTTTATGAGGATGATGGCTAATATGATTAATTGAGAGACTCATCCCAGACAGACGCCAGCAAAGGCCTGTGTTGTCTCTCCATCCATCAACAATGTAGCCTCGTAATAAGATTTAATTTGTTCGTAATTTTTCTTGCGAACGTAGGAGTAAAAAAGTAAACTTGTCTTTTCCTTCTAACATTCTCCTTCTCCATCCCCCATTCAGCGGCGGAGGGCGAGACCTGGGCGTCACACGGGCGTAACGTGAGTGTGGGTCAGTGGGCGGCATCACACGTGCTGACGGGTCTCTCGCCGCACCTCACGTACGCCGTCAGGCTCATGGCACATAACGACCTCGGGGTGTCGCTGCCTTCCCCCTCACAGCTCTTCACCACCACCGAGGAAGGTGAGATTGCGGGGAACTCTGCGTGTCCTATTTTTCCTTATGGTGAAAATTGGAAATATCACCATGTCACCTCCGACTCAACAAACGAGCTTCATCTTTTTCTCCACCACATCAGCGCCCTCTGGAGCCCCCCGGGATGTGCGGGTGGCGGCCGGAGGTGCTCGCTCCCTACTGGTTACCTGGCGGCCTCCAGACCCCCGCCTCACCCATGGCGCCCTCAGAGGCTACACGCTTGCCCTGCGTCGCCAGAACCTGCAGGGCCATTTCACCTTCATCACCAGGCCCGTCACCGCTGCCCTCGGTAAGTAGCCTACAAGTTGCAAAACAGTTATGATGTTTTCTCTCCCTGTACACTGCCTAGCTCCCTCATGCTGCGTTATCATACAGAGTTGTCTCACATTGCACGGTACTCGCAGACCCTTCACGTGTACAGTTATTCCTTAGATCACATTTTTGTTAATGTCACCGCGTCACTCCTTGTCAGCAGCTCACCTGCACCATACAGTTTGTGTAATGACATTCCCCTGCACTCCGTCTCCTTCATTCATCTCCTTCATCTCGTCTAATATGCTTCATTAATATTCTCCTTTATGTCACCTAATGCAGATACTGAATATTCCCTTTCATGCTATACAAGTAGCTACAGGTTCTTTATCTCACATCTCACTGGTGACTCAGGTGACGCGGAGGCCGTGGAGCAGTACAGCCTACGAGTAGAGTGGCGCGGCCCTTCCTGGTGCCCGGGGGCGTCCGCTGTGGACTGAGGTGGGCATGGAGGGGCCTGTACACCAGGGCGGGGCCTGGTGGGCGCCGAGGATCCATCCTCTACCAAGGATCGTTCGACTCCACATATCTATTAGTGGTGGCGTGAGAACGTGGACGCGTGGAAACATTTGTTTAAAGAGTGGAGATTGTGAGCGAACAGAGGTGGAACTGTTATGTGTTTTAATTTTCACTTTCATATATTCGCATCTAACAATAATTATAAACCAGACGGAGAATTCCTGTAAATATTTTTCTTGTCTGGATAGGGTTCAAGGACTCTCAAAGGAATGAAGTCTGTGAGAATGTATTACCATCACGGTTTTCAGTCATTTCAGCACCCACAGCTCGATGTACCGTACCCATAGCCACTGATATCTCACGCTTAAGTGGAGTGGTTGGGGCGTCCGTATGAAACCTGGACGCGTAATACATTCTCCTTCAGCCCCAGCGCCAGCTGTCTTGACGCTAGCAGTACGTGTTGGCGAAACCCAGTAGGCACTGTTCATGTATCTTCTAATCTTATACGCACATACCAACAGTCTGTTCGAACGTGCTCTTGTCCGAAGTTCCTAGGGACGTCTCGGTTGCATAGCTCCTGGTGCATGTATCATGTTATTCCCATTCTCCTCTCTAGCCCTCTCGTCTCTCTCTCTCGCTCGTTTCCTTCTTCTCTCCTCTTCTCTCTCTCTCTCTCTCTCTCATCTCTCCTCTCTACGCTCCCTTACTCTACTCCTTCATCTCCTCTCTCTCCGTCCTCATTCCTCCTCTCCTCTCTCTCTCTCTCCTCTACTCCTCCTCTCATCTCTTGTCTCTCTTCTCTCTCTCTCTCTCTCTTCTCATCCTCTCTCTCTCTCTATCTCTCTCTCTCTCTCTCTCTCTCTCTCTCTCTCTCTCTCTCCTCTCTCTCTCTCTCTCTCTCTCTCTCTCTCTCTCTCTCTCTCTCTCTCTCTCTCTCTCTCTCTCTCTCTCTCTCTCTCTCTCTCTCTCTCTCTCTCTCTCTCTCTCTCTCTCTCTCTCTCTCTCTCTCTCTCTCTCTCTCCTCTTTCTGTGCACAACCACACATCGTTTACATCAACCAGAAAGTAAATAACATAATTCCTACATACTTCACCTTGCCTCAGACCTGAATTTCATAACTTAGCGTGTTCTCCTCCATCAGGCAGCTCTTGGGAGGTGAACACGACCAACCTGGAAAAGAATCTAGACGCTCTGCCGCCCGCCACCAACATCAGCGTGAGTGTGAAGGCTTTCAACGAGGTCGGCTTCAGTCCGCCCAGCCGACCGGTCTTCTGTGTCACTGAGGACGATGGTGAGAAAGAGAGAGAGAGAGAGAGAGAGAGAGAGAGAGAGAGAGAGAGAGAGAGAGAGAGAGAGAAGAGAGAGAGAGAGAGAGAGAGAAGAGAGAGAGAGAGAGAGAGAGAGAGAGAGAGAGAGAGAGAGAGAGAGAGATTATTACATGAAAAAAAGATAGATAATAAATTTGATTCCATTGGTTGAGAAATAAAAGAATTATGTCATCAACATTCAAGATCCTAAAAGAATAAGTAATTTTGAGTTTTCCACACTGACGCACTCCCTCCTTCCTTCCTCTTTTCCCTCCCTCCCTTCCTCTCACCTTCCCTCCCTCCCTTCTTCTCACCCTACCTCCCTCCGCCCCACAGTGCCAGGGCCGCCGAGGCACTTGCGTGTAGTGGTGACGGGACCCTCAAGTCTCCTGGTTACCTGGTCACCGCCGCGGCCCCACACCGGCACCATCCTGCATTACACCCTCTACTCCTCCAGGGACGACCAGGTAAAGAGAGACAAGGGAGGAATATGTGAAGACTTAGGCAGAAGACTTGCATTGACATAGGGAGAAAGTTATGAAAGTCTTTAAGGTTTTTATTTTGTGAAGGTAAAGTTCGGAGATAATGTGCCATTGACCCACGGTCTTGTCCACGCGAGCCGGACTCCCGATTGTCAGTTTTACCCTCCCGGAAAGAGCTTGAAGCTCATAGTGACCGATCTTTGGGTAATACTGGAATCTCACACACCGCACACCCCATGAGCATAAGGATAAGATGACTTGTCCCTTCTTGTTGCAGGTTGAAATGAGGGACCTGGTTGGTGCTGGCGGGTCAGAGGCCACTTGGAGGGAGCTGAACGGACTCACCGAAGCCTCTAGGATCCAGGTGTGTATTTGCAGCCCCGTCAGTCTTGTATACACCATCATATGGTGGGGGGGGGGGGGGGATTGTGTGGCATGGTATGGATTTAGGTAAGGTCGCGTGGATGAGTGTATCTATCCGTAGCTGCTTTTACGATACAAGCTCCTGCTCTCTCTGTGCCATCAGGTGTGGGTTACTGCAACCACTGTGGCCGGCGAAGGCAGTCAATCCCCGAGGCTCACAGCAATACCCAAGCCCACGCCATCCTACGCCCCTATTGCTGTGGGCGGTGGAGGGCGCATGTGGCGGGTAAGCGTGGGGTCTGGGGTGACATTGGGCTGCCGAGGATTGGGCACGCCAGCCCCTACAGTGTCATGGTCCAAAGGTGGCTCCACTCTCACAAGCGGCCCCCTCACGCAGCTCCTGCCGGGCGGGGACCTCCACCTGACGGGTAAGTATAGCGCCCTGAACAATGCGTCTATTGTTGACATACGTCACAGAATAATCCTATTGTTGTCATGTCATGTGCTTTTCTTCCCTGGTCAGCCGTGCAAGACTCTGACAACTACACGTGCTGGGCGAGGAGCAGCGCGGGTGTGGACAGCCTCACCCACCAGGTGATGGCCCTCACCCCACCTGAAGCACCTAACCTCTCCCTCTCCCACGCCACCCATCACGCCCTCAACCTCACCGTCATGCCAGCCTCTGACGGCGGTGCTCCAGTACTGGGTGGGTGTCTTGCCTTGATGCCGCGGTTGCTGAATTGTGAGTGTTATGTGGTATTTCAGTGAACGAGTGAGCAACTAAGCCGCTCTTCCACCTCCAGGCTATACCCTCCACCACCGGGGTCGGGCAGGGGAGTGGGTGGAGACGTCAGGGGACCCGGCGGGGCGCAGCGTGATGGTGCGGGGCCTGGCGTGCGGGGCGCCACACCATCTCTACCTTACCGCCTGGAACACCCACGGCACCTCCGCCCCGAGTCCCGTCCTGGTCACCAGCACCCTCGGCAGCCGTAAGTATCGCCCCTGGCCACACACGGCCCCACACGAACTTCACGATACAGGTAGCCCCTATAAACAACGCCACCAGGCATCTAATTCCTGCCCTCACTCCCACAGCTCCGGGCCGCCCCAACCCTGCCTCGCTGGTGGAGGTGAACGCCACGTGCGTCACGCTACGTCTGTACGCGTGGCCCGAGCATGGCTGTCCCATCACACATTGGAAGGTGCGTCATGACGACACCCGACGCCCTACACTCGCCATGTGTATCACTATAGAAGAAAGAAAGAGCGAAAGTTCAGTAAATATCCTCAGTACACATATGCTCAACACTTCGTGTTTCCTGCAGGTGGAGCGAGGTACTGAATTGAGCGGCTCCGCGTGGACCACCCTGCACGCCCGCGTCACCCGGGACACCGGCGATCTTGGCCTGTGTGACCTCCACTCCGGCGCGTGGCACCTCCTGAGGGTGACTGCAGCTTCTACCGCCGGGGACACATCAGTTCTCTACCGTGTAGCCACGAGAGATACTAACGGAGGTGAGTGTGGTGTTCTCCATATATTGTCTCCGTCTCCTGCTTCCCGCTCCACCCTTATGATCCAGTTTGCCTCACGTTCCCTCTTCACCGGATCATCACTTGATACCCAATACCCAGCACTAACGTGCTACCTAAAGGATAAAGATTCAGATACAAGTATTGATATTAACATCATTCCATGACTTGGCATTACACATAACGACCCCTCCAAAACCTTGTGAGTACCCCTGTGTGTACGTGTACCCCTGTGTGTACGTGTACCCCTGTGTGTACGTGTACCCCTGTGTGTACGTGTACCCCTGTGTGTACGTGTACCCCTGTGTGTACGTGTACCCCTGTGTGTACGTGTACCCCTGTGTGTACGAGTACCCCTGTGTGTACGTGTACCCTGGTGGGGAAACTTTTATCATTCCCGATGTCCTGACGCAGCTTCTTTCCCTGCCAGGCACCATTACAGCCCAGCCGGTGCAGGAGGTGTCAGTGAGTCGCGGCGGCGGAGCAGAGGCCTGGCTGGACGCCCACGTGGTGGCGGGCGTGGTGAGCGCTGTACTGCTGGCGGCGGCGTTGATCATCTGCGTGTGTGTGGCTGTGAGGCGGCAGCGGTACGGGGGATACAGGTGCGTAGGACGTATGGCAGTAAAGGGCTGCAACGCAACTCATTATGTCAAGGTCGTTGGTAGGACACCTCATAACAATAGGATTCATTTCCCACAATATTGTCGCACTAATATGTCACACTGCCATCACATTAGTCCATATCAATAGTGTTGCCCCAGTGAGTGACAGGACAGGGATTATTTGACTTCTATTACCATAACGTGTCATGTTACATTGATAAATATGAAACCAGAGACAGATATTGATGACCTGATTTTCATTTATTATTATTTTTTTTTTTTTTTTTTTTTTTTTTTTTTTTTTTTTTTTTTTTGTGTGTGTGTCACAGGCAAGGCGGCAGTCTGGACACCAAGGGCGGGGGCGGCGAGGACGACAACGCCCGCAACTCTGAGCTGACCCGCGCCCACCTCTACTCCCCGACGCCCACCAAGAAGCCCCGCGGCTCCCTGGCCTCCCTCAAGACCCAGGACGACACCTCGGACCCCTACGAGATCTGCCCCTACGCCACCTTCAGGTATGCACCACCACACTCACTGGAAAATAATGATAGTTATTATTATTATTGTTATTATTATTATCATTATTATTATTGTTACTATCATTGGTGTTATTACAATTGCTATTTTACTTATTATTATTATTGTTATCATTATCATTATTCCACCTGTGTTCAGTTATCATTATTACTGTTAATTTAATATTATCATTATTGCTATTATCACCATTATCATCTTTAGCGTTATTGCTTCTATCTTTTTGTGTCATTATCATTTACATGGAGGTTGTCAAAAAATTGTATGATTCTTATCTCCAAAGAGCATACTATTAGTAGCTTAGATAATTTTAATTATGGGGTAACACGACATATTTTTGTGTAATTTCCTACCGGGTGGTTTACTTTCGCCTTTATCAAAGTCTTGTGTATTTCCTTGTATCTGTATGTCTACTCTCCGTCATTATCCTGTGAACCTTTATTATCCTTTCCGTTCTCCTATGTCGCTCTTCTCTTGTCTGCTTTACCTTAATTCTCTCCTCTCCTATTCTCTGTTTTCTCCCGTCGCCTTCCCTCTCCCCTCCTTCCCCTGAGTGCTTGTGTCGTGTACATAGCGTGGGGAGCTCGGAAGGCACTCTAGAGTACGGTCTGTCCCTCCACACCCTCACCCCGCGGGACTGCCTGGACACCCCCGACACCTACAGCGAGCGTCACCCGCAGCAGTCCCCCACGTACGGCCAGGTGGGACGCCAGAGGTCACAGTCACACTTCAAGGAGACAGGTTAGTGTGTGGGTGTGTGCATGTGTGTGTGTGTGTGTGTGTGTGTGTGTGTGTGTGCATGTGTGTGTGTGTGTGTGTGTGTGTGTGTGTGAGAGAGAGAGAGAGAGAGAGGAGAGAGAGAGAGAGAGAAGGAGGAGAGATGAGAGAGAGAGAGAGGAGAGAGAGAGAGAGAGAGATGAGAGAGAGAGAGAGAGAGAGAGAGAGTATCCAATAGTCATATATTTGTTACAGTCTGTGCTGCATTTTATTTTCTGTGGTACATATTGAAGACTGTAGAAAACGAAACTTAGGGAAGACTAATTTATAGTGCCACTAAAAGTGTATTTGCTGAGATACCATAGATACTACATGAGAGCAATCAATGGGAGTCACTAGTAAGCTTAGGGGGGGCCACCGGGGCCATGCCTCCTCCCAAATTGAAAAATTATGTAGTGTGCCCCCTCTGAAAAAATGTAAAGTCGTGTGGTTTGGCCCCCCTCAAAATGTCTGAAAACTAATCATAACCATGTGCTTCTCCAGATTTCGTGTTCGCTGATCTTGGAATTTGATCTATAGTTGATGATTTATTACAGTATATAACATTAGAGTAGACTAGGTTATCTGGTAACAGTCCCCCTAAAAAAAAAAAAAAATTCCGGTAACTTGATCACCCCAAAAAAAACTTTGTCTAAGATCCGCCTTTGATGGGAGTAAATCAATGGTTGCTATAATCTGGTCTGAAGGTAAAATATATGAAAAGTGATAACATTTGCGATATAAGTACAAGTAACATTTACCACAGGTAAATCCACCACGGTGTGATATTCATGCGTGATACGTAGAATCTCCTTATCAGAGAGAGAGAGAGAGAGAGAGAGAGAGAGAGGAGAGAGAAGAGAGAGAGAGAGAGAGGAAACAAAAAGTTGCATAACGTTTGACTTGAGACCACATGAAAATTTAAACTCGTATTCTGCTATGTGAATGAGTTAGGACAATTTTTTGATGATTTTACTACTACTACTTATATGCCTCGTCAGAGATCGCCTACATCAGCAATCGGGGTCGCAGCGAGTACGCAAGTCGGCCCAAGTCGCTGCCTGGCGCCGCCCTACAGCAAGGCATGGAAGCTGCTCAATCACCCGCTGGAGGCAAGTGGGCTGAGGACGCGCGCAAGGACACCACAGGCAGCCGTCCTCACCGCTCCAGAAGCCGCTCCAGAGGTAGGCCCACAGTATATGATGACCCTAAATAACAATATATAGACACTAAAATTACTGTGGTAACATCTATACGTAAACCATTAACCCCTTCACGCCCAGATCTTTCCTTTGCTATATAAAATTGTCTGTTGTTAGCCATAAAATTACGAAAAGTAACTTGATATACCAAATCAACTAGTGGACAAGGATACTAAACAGGTCATATCTAATATATTGCATATATTTATTAAAATTGTCTAATGATACCCAAATTACAATGTAAATTAAGTTTTGGTGCGTCAAGGGGTTAATGTAGAAATCAAGAGAATGTCAACGTCAAAATCCCTCCTGCAGGTGATATGCCAAAGAGGGATTCCAGCACTGAGAGCAACGACGCCTCCTCCCCGATCCCTCAGCACCCGCACTACCAGCACCCGCAGACTCAG
Organism: Chionoecetes opilio; assembly: GCA_016584305.1. Taxonomy (NCBI): domain Eukaryota; kingdom Metazoa; phylum Arthropoda; class Malacostraca; order Decapoda; family Majidae; genus Chionoecetes; species Chionoecetes opilio. The sequence continues at coordinate 166,308 of JACEEZ010001138.1, read as the reverse complement.
CAGCACCGGCATCAGCACTTCATTCCGCAGCAGCAGCCACTACAGCAGCAGGGTGGGGCAGGGGGCGGCGTGGGGGGCAGAGTGGGCCCCCACCCCCTGCCGCCTGTCCGCCATGCCAGGTAGTCTCAGGTAGAGCAGGCTGAGCTGTGTAGGTGGAGTCTGGCTGCCGCGGCTTCCACCACCTCCACCATTCCCTTCCTCCACCCTTCCCTGGCTACCTCCATATCTTCTCCCTTCATGCCCTTCTTCCACATCCACCATCTTCTCTTATACCTTTCACCCTCCACTTTATTATGATATTCTCTCTCCCTCTCTCTCCTCTCTCTCTCCTCTCTCTCTCTATAGCATTTTCTACCACACGCAGCAAGCACCCGCATTGCTTCCTTGCTTGTTCATTATATGTTTTGCTGCTTCCTTATTGTTGAAGATTCATAGTGTTAGTGCAGCATTTTGATTCCCTAATTAGTTTCTTAAGGACCGTATTTTCCATCCAATTTCATGATATTCATTGTATATATTTATTTGTATATATATTTTTGTTACATATACACTAGATCAAATAAATACTTCTTTATTAGATCTTGCATATACAGAGATGGCCTGGTTTTTGTAGCATAACTTGTCCTACTTTTGCTGTAAGAAACGTATTTGTCATGTTTTTCCTGATGTAAATAATTAAAGGAAACTGCCAGCTTGATAACAAGTAGCAGAGGTAGCAGACGAAAGAGGAGGAGAAGGAGGTGAAGGAAACAAGAGCGGCATAACTTCACGATTGTCTCCTCACCTTTCAGAGCACCGAGTGAGTCCTCCAGCGACTCCTCTCCTCTCACCCCACCACGGCCCCTCCACCCTCCTCCTCCCTCGGCCTTCTCCGACTCCAGGGAGATGTCTGAGGCGGAGTGCGACAGGGAACTACGGCAGGGCGGTACTGGCGGGGCGGGAGGCGGTGGGCAGAGGGCGAGAGGGAGGACACATGGAGGGAAGGCATCTGCAGGTACCAACAACAACAATAATAACAAAAACGTGGCAAACGAGTTACTCATGATGCTGAGTCAATATGAACAACAGCAGCAACAAGAGCATCAACAACAACAACAGAACAGCGCACAACCCAAGCTGCCACAGAAGAAGACTACAACTACATCAACAACAAAAGCTCCTTACAGTATCAACGTGTAGTGTTACTGAAGAAAAGCCGAGAGAAAAACAAATAAAGGGAAAAAATAACAAAAATTATGTAGTTTATGGAAGAAAACGCCTCTTTTTCAAATATTTTCGTCACTCAAATCACAAAATAGACAAAAAAAAAAGTATCATTGTAAATAGACGGACGGAGGACGCAGGTAATTCATGTTGTCTTGGATGTATCAAATGTATACGTTTGTTTTCTTATATTTCTCTTATTGTTTTTTGTTTCTTATTGTTCGCTTTATTGTTTGTTTTTTTGGTTTTCTTTCCTTCATCTTTGTTTTATTTTAATTTTCTTTTTCTTTAAGTCAGTGTCACTCTGCGTGTGTCGTGCCCTCCGATGTTCGTCGTTTCGGCTGTGTTTTCATGTCGACCTGAAGGACAAAATGGAAGGAGAACCAGGATGTACTTAGCCAAGGTTAGATAAACAGAGAGAGAGAGAGAGAGAGAGAGAGAGAGAGAGAGAGAGATTATATACATGATTGTATTTGTACACCCTCCTAACCCCTTCCAAGTTCCTTCACCCTCCCTACTCGAGTGATCCATCCCCACCACTTCACTTATAACCCCCCCTCCTCCCCCTGACTTGTATGTTACTAACGCTTACGATGTTCGCCGAAGAAATGTGAATATTATTACTAAATTAAACTCCCTAAAAGTTAATGTCACGTTTTGTAACCCCTTCGTCATGCGTGTAGTGAAAGAGAGAGAGAGAGAGAGAGAGAGAGAGAGAGAGAGAGAGAGAGAGAGAGAGAGAGAGAGAAGAGAAAAGAGAAGAGAGAGATAGAGAGAGAGAGAGAGAGAGAGAGAGAGAGAGATGTGTGCAAGGGTAGAACATTCTAGCCATATCCAATCTGATTTATCCATGTATGTTACATGATTTTGATCTGTTTTGCATTACCTTTTCCACCTTTCTTCTTGCATGACTTCTTTTTTCTTTCCTTTCTTCATGGAGTTATCCATTCATCCATCCGTTTTGTATTACTTGCAATTATACATACATATTGTACAAACATACATATGTGCATACAAATAATTTGTATGCACATATGTATGTTTGTACAATATGTATGTATAAATGAGGATGATGTATGATGATGTATGTATGCAGCATACATACATCATCATACATCATCCTCATACATAGGATACATACATCTTTAATTACACAAAATATCAATTAATTTATCACAATTACATTTACATTACATTACATAAGCCATGTATGTGTATTTTGGTTATATTATTAATACCACATTCAAATGGCCGAAGACATGGGTGATGAAGTAACCGCATGGACGTCATATCATTAACAACCACAATCAATTTATATACTCTTTCCATTTTTGTGTATTAGCTTCTATCTCTTCGTCACCTTCAACGGCTTGCTGTAACCCATGAAATACTAGCAAAGAAGAGGTTCCTGAGATGACATCACTCTGTCTTGTTTTCTTGAGGCGAGTGTATCCTGCTCGGTGCCAAAGACGTAATCAAGGACATGCAGGCTGCTGTTGGCTGTCTCAGGCAGGAACCGACGTACGACCACAAGGAGTATGACGTTGAAGGTGGCGAAAAATAGGAGGCTTCCTCCCAAACCCACCTCATCCACTAGCTGAGGGAAACTGAGGCCAATTATAACCTGCAACGCGGCGTAAATAGATATACATATGGAGGCGCCCACGGCCCTGATGGGGGTGGGCAGGAGCTCCCCGAGCAGGATCCAAGGAACGGGACCCACGCCGAATCCGTAGCCAAACACAAAGGCGAGAATAGCCACCAGAGACACCCATGACGATCCTGGGATCTCCCAAATAAGGAAGACGCTGCCGATAGCAGAGGAGACGGCGCAGCAGGAGCACGCCACCGTCATAATATAGCGACGGCCCATGCGATCAAGAAAGAAGGCGCAGGTGATGGTAGAGACGAGCCGCGTTAGACCAACCAGAACCGTGCACGTCAAGGCGTTGAGGTTAACACCGGCGGAGATGAAGAAGTACACAGCGTAGGAGAAGATGGCGAACTGACCTCCGAGCTCACGTAGGACGATAATGGCTATCATCAGGAGCAGTGGACGGAAATTATGGGTCCTACTGATCAGACGCACCTGTTGGGAATGCAAAACACGTCTTTCAGTTCACCCTGGACCGTGATTTATTTTTATGTCATCCCTGAAGTCTTACGAGTATATGAAATAATGAAGGTAATCTGAGAGATGGCAAAGTCGGGTCTAGTACCTGTTGTAGGAAGCTGCCTTGAGGCTGCTCTCTAATGCTGTTCTGAATCTCCACCAACTCCTCCTGCGCTGAATTCCAACAAAGAGGTCCGCGCAGTGTGACCAGAGCCTCTTCCGCCTCCCTCATCCGCCCGGCTCGGACCAGCCAGTAAGGGGACTGAGGAAGAGAGGGAACAAGGCATGAGTGGTAAGAACTGGTAGGCCATGATAAGTCTGCTCACCGACCTCAGACAGATTAAGCATATTGTCATAGCCTTTATATTTTACAGACAGATATCTATTTTTCCCAATGTGCCCCAGTTATTCGTCTCCTGCTTTAGAAGTTTAGACTAATTCCCGGAAACCACATGCGACTCACATCCACACAGCCACACCCACCACCGTTCATCCACTTACACCCTGCATCCCTCCGTCAGCACGTCTGTGGGGGGGACACCTTCCTTTCTCTATCATCACATTTCACTGACTCATGCAATCCCAATCATTTACTTGAATTCCTCATCGCACCTTTCTAGATCCCTCTGCCTTCTCCTCCTCATATTCTTTTTCTTTTAACTGATCTTTCTCCTTTTCGTCCTGTTCCCTCTCCTATCCCTCAGATGTCGACACACCTTATCTCACCATTCGCATATCCCTCCTCATCACCTCCTGTTCCTCCTCCTCCAGCTCCTACCCGTTTGATGTTGGCGATCCCCTCCTACCTGCCACACATTGCAAATTAAAGAGTCCATTAGTACCTTACCTCCGGAACACTGAGGGACAGCAGGAAGATTGGGATGAAGGGCAATGCACAGAGCATGGTGACCAGCCTCCAATTCATGAACTCCGCCATCAGGTAAGCCGAAAGCATGCCAATTGACGTCACGATCTCAGTCAGACACCCTAGGAAGCCTCGATATCGCGGCTCCAGGAGTTCCGCCATTAGAGGATTGGCTATGGTGCTAAAAGTCATGAATCCTATGCCACCAAGGGCCCGTCCGATGTACAGGAGGGCCAGGGAAGGCGTCAGGGCCTGTATGAACCATGCGGCGACAACGGGCAGGAGTGCGATTGTCATGAGGTGTCGATAACCAACGTAGTCGATTATGAATCCGACGGGTAGATTGGAGAACATTCCTGTGAGGCCGACGCATGATACTGTTGAGAGAGAGAGAGAGAGAGAGAGAGAGAGAGAGAGAGAGAGAGAGAGAGAGAGAGAGAGAGAGAGAGAGAGAGAGAGAGAGAGAGAGAGAGAGAGAGAGAGAGAGAGAGAGAGAGAGAGAGAGAGAGAGAGAGAGAGAGAGATCAGATCAGATCAAAACGTTTATTGTGAATAATGTACACATTATACATAATACATATATAATTAAGGGTACAAAATAGACAAAGGGCGCACCCCCCATGCAGGTTGCATAGGAAGGATTGCCATGATTAATGAAGTTAGATAGTAAATTTGTTAATTACATTTAGATATGCATATACATAAGATTATGTTACGTTATACATATATATATATATTTTTTTAAAGTCCTTTATGAGGCATTGGCAAAGTTTGGGTGACTGTTTTTGACTTGGATAAGGTTACATGGTTGTAGATAATAGTGCAGCAGCCCAGCATAGGAGGCATTGGCACAGCTGCCTCTAAAAAAGATCATTTCTTGACATTCCATTACATAATGGCGGAGTGTGTGCTTCTCTTCTGTTTTACACAGGTTACATTTTTTCATAGTGATGTTGTCACAGAGAGAGAGAGAGAGAGAGAGAGAGAGGAGAGATAAGATTTTCATCCTATCTAGACACTTTGCAAGTACCAACTACAAGGTTATTGACTATACAAAGCGCCGCCACGTCAGCATGAACTAGGCGGACTCGAACCAATGACCGAATGCACAGGGACGCTGCACATTGCGAACTCACGTCTCTACCAACCTTGCCACCCTGACGGGCAGAGAGAGAGGAAAGAACTTATATTAAACCGGGATTCTTTTAAGACTACTCCAACATCTCCTTATTCATTGTCACACCTCACGCGTTCCCCCCTCGCACCACCTTCTCCCTACCCCATGCCACTCCACCAAGTCATATGATGAGTGATTCAAGTCTTCGGTGTTTTCTTACCACACCATCTACACACGTCCACCTCACCTCACTCCCTTCCCTTGTGTGTGTGTGTGTGTGTGTGTGTGGGGGGGGGGTTATGTTACTATGAGCGTTCAAAAATGCCTGATAATAATGCAGTAGTCAGGACCTCTTCAAATCGCACACGCACATACTTCCTCTTTCTTCTCCTTTTCCTTCTCCTCCTCCTCCTCCTCCTCCTCCTCCTCTCCTCCTCCTCCTCCTCCTCCTCCTCCTCCTTTTCTTCTTTCTTCTACTTTCACCTTCTACTTTCCTATCCTTTCTCTCTTATTATCTAGTTAGTGTAGTGTAGTTAAATCAAACAGCCATGTAAGGATCTAATGGTCTGTTGATATTTGTGTTTCCTTTGTAATCCTTTGTAATCCTCCTAATCCTCCTCCTCCTCCTCTTGTGCCTTATCATCATCATCATCATCATCGTCATCGTCATCGTCATCGTCATCATCATTATCATCATAGTCATCATCATCATCATCATCATCGTCGTCATCGTCGTCGTCATCGTCATCGTCGTCGTCATCGTCATCGTCGTCATCATCGTCATCGTCGTCATCGTCGTCATCATTATCATCATTATCTTACCTAACCATTTCACGTCGTAGTCCGTCACGTTGAAGGAGGTTGTGTTGTCAGCCTGTAGTGAGGGCAGGGTCGCAGGCCACCCCAGCATCATCCCGACATGCAGCATGGAACTCGCCACGATCACAACACTGATCACCTGCAGGCAGCGGGGAGAGATCGATCGATTAATTATAGATACCTCGTTGCGCCGTAAGGTTGTATGTCTTTAGAAATATGCTAAAAAAAAACATAAGAAATAACAAGCTGTGTTGAAAATCTGTTTATGTCATATGAGAGAATGATTGTATTGAGTTCGAAGAAGATGAAATAGCAAAATGCGTTAAAATGTCTTGTAAATAGCCTGTTAGACTATACCGGTTGGTCACAATGGTTTATACGATGTCACATTGATAAGATCTTTCGTCATAGTTTAGGTTAAGGCGCGTCTAATTTTTTTTTTCTCTCTCTCTCTCTCTCTCTCTCTCTCTCTCTCTCTCTCTCTCTCTCTCTCTCTCTCTCTCTCTCTCTCTCTCTCTCTCTCTCTTCTGAGCCTCTCCTTACACATGATCAGCACTAGCACTGTTCACCTACAATTTTCATGCAATCAATGTCACCGGCTGGTTGTTTACGTATTCAGATTTAATGTCTGATCAGTTTTTAGACGCATGGCAAAAACAATATAAGGAAAAATCTAAGAAATCTTGCATTGCATTTACTCGATTGGATTTGTCTTTTCTTCCACGCAGTCAGCTCTTAATACGTTTTCTATTTAGCTCGCACCAATTTAGTCCCGCCCTTTGTGGAGGCTTCAGACCAAGGCTGAATGGAGTTTTTTCCCCCGTTGCTTTGCTAATGAGGTCCCCTGAACTGTGCGTTCCATGTTACTCGTGTTGGAGGTTACTGATGTCGAAACGGAGCATATGTGGGGGAGCACATGTGGGGAGCACATGTGGGGAGCACATGTGGGGAGCATTGTGAAACACTTTAACCTTTCTTGTGTATGCGTGCGTGTGTATGTGTGTGTGTTTGTGTGTGCGTGTGTATGCATCTAGTTGTATTCATCTACTTGTATTTTACAGGGCCTGAGCTACACTCGTATGGCCCCGTCTCTATATCAACATTTAATCATTCATCCTTAGTGCTTCGTGTTGGCCGAAAACACCACCCCAGGAAGCGGGTCACAAACCCCCGGCTAACACCCGGTACCCATTCACTGCTGGGTGGACAGGGGCTCGGGTTTTAAGAAGACCGGCAATCTCTCTTCGCTCCGCCTGGGGATCGAACCCGGCACTTCTCGGTTGTGAACCGAGCGTGCTACCACTACTCTACGAGTACCTCACGCCCCACCTATACCCCGTCTCCTTGTTCAAGGGGGACATTAACATCCTGTGCTGTCAGATTAATTCGGCGCACGCGGGCCTGAACTCATAATCTGCTGAACGTCAGGCGGATATTTTTACAATCACACCACACTGTATGTGTGTGTGTGTGTGTGTGTGTGTGTGTGTGTGTGTGTGTGTGTGTGTATGTGTGTGTGTGTGTGTGTGTGTGTATGTGTGTGTGTGTGTGTGTGTGTGTGTGTATATGTCGCGCGTGTGTGTGTGTGTATGTCGCGCGTGTGTGTGTGTGTGTGTGTGTGTGTGTGTGTGTGTGTGTGTGTGTGTGTGTGTGTGTGAGTGTGTGTGTGTGTGTGTGTGAGTGTGTATGTCGCGCGCGCGCGCGCGCGTGTGTGTGTGTGTGTGTGTGTGTGTGTGTGTGTGTGTGTGTGTGTGTGTGTGTGTGTGTGTGTGTGTGTGTGTGACATTCACCCATGGTCTTGTCCACGCGAGTGCGACTACTCGCGATCGCCAGTTTCACCTTCCCGGTGCAAGCAAGCATGGAGCTCCTTATTACCGATCTTTGAGTAATGCTGGGACTGCACATACCACACGCTCCCATCCCCTTGCTCAAGGAGGACAGTAACGGCCCGAATTTA
>JACEEZ010001138.1:143234-153234 GCA_016584305.1 Chionoecetes opilio | reverse complement strand
TCTTTAGGAACTTGAATAACATTAAGACGAAGAGCACCTCCACCTAAACCAAGTGGCCAATTTTTCAGCTTACGTCTCTAGAACTTTCGACCTTATCTTGACCGGCAAGGGGAATTAATCTGAGCCGTTGGACGCAGCCCACATTTGTGAGTGCTCTGGTCCTCACAACCCCATCCGCCACAGGGTCCAGCAGGACCACCTCATAAATACAGGGTGTAACACGAGTTTATGCAAATATTAATACAGGTGAAAGAACATGTAATTCTAAGCACAAAATAATCTATAACCATATGCTTTTTGAAGCTTCCTTTAGACGTGAGATGAAGTTAGAAAAATTAGCGCGGCCAGTAATTTCACCATGGCAGCGGCTACCGCTCGGTGACATTTTGAATGATTTAATCATAATGTTTACTAGTAATGGAGCATTACATTATCTTATAACAACACAATTGGTATTAATGGACATGTTATTACTAAATAAGCAGTACATGAGAACAGCAGGGCTGTAATAAGCAATACTGTAAAAGGCTACATGGCATGGTGTCAGGGAGGGGTAGGATGGAACACGTGACTCAGCTGATCGGCGTGAGGCCTCGCAGCCTAGTCCCTCCTTCCTTCCCCGCCCCGACGCATTGCCACTTAGCCTTGTACAGTATTGTTTATTACAGCCCTGCTGTTCTCATGTACTGCATATTTAGTAATAACATGTCCATTAATACCAATTGTGTTGTTATAAGATAATGTAATGCTCCATTACTAGTAAACATTATGATTAAATCATTCAAAATGTCACCGAGCGGCAACCACCTGCCGTGGTGAAATTACTGGCCGCGCTAATTTTTCTAACTTCATCTCACGTCTAAAGGAAGCTTCAAAAAGCATATGGTTATAGATTATTTTGTGCTTAGAATTACATGTTCTTTCACCTGTATCAATATTTGCATAAACTCGTGTTACACCCTGTATATGGTCCGGTCACCAATTTCGGAATGCATGACTTCGGTCAGTGAATGGATCACTCATCACTCATCGCCATGGACCGAGGTGACACAGGCTGAGGGTGTGGAGGACAAGTGAAATATTTTTTTACTTCGCAATAATGCAAGCCTTCCGCAACTTCTTCCCTCAGAAATCTGTGCACTTGCACTCAGCTGACATTTTATGGATTACTGTTCCCTTAAGATTTAGGACAAGGACAGCTACAGGTCCCACATGAGCAAATTGATCAGTAAATTAGATAAAAGTAACCAAAAATCCTATCACTACCAAATTATAAAACATCAAATCAGCAAACTTCAGTTACCGGTGCAGCAAAATTTAGAGCATACCTCCTCCCTGCACACATGGATTTAATAATAATGGTAACATTATTATTCATAATTAATAATATTGGTATTATTTGAAATTATTATAATTATCATTATTATTATCATTAATATTAATATTATATTCACTATTGCTATTATAATTACTATCACCATTATTATTATCATCATCATAATTATTGTCATTCTGATGTATCAATGATGCAGTACCAGATGGCAAAAAAAGCAGGGTTTCTCTAAGCATTGGTCAATATGTGCCTTGACCTATTCCTTCACGCAGCTTCGTTTTCACAAACTCACGAGATATGACAACTCTTCCACATCCACCAAGCGAGTAATCCTTCACGTCCGTCATAATCCAAAGGTCTGTTCAGATTTACAACAAAGTATACCTATTGTGTCGAGGTAAACAATGCCTCTATCACAATCTTCAACATATTTATCTTTGGCATCAAAAAGATTTCTCGCAGAAGCCTTGTCTGGCGTCACGCTAATCACGGGTTGAGTCACGCAATGCTCTGACAGGACGCTGAAACACGAAGTGAACTCTGCTCCTCGACTCAGCCCACCAAGTCGCGGCTTGTTCTGCAGCAGTGTTATGCTCACATGTCACTTGATTGCTGGCGTCACTGCCGCTCAGGTCACCGGATAAACAGGTCACGAGTATTTTTTTCCTCAGGTTGAAGATTCCTGAACAGTCCCTCGTGAACATTTTCGCCTCCATGAGGGAGAACGTGTATTCTAGGTGGTCGGCAGACAGTCTCTTGAACAGTGCCTCGATATCAAAACATAAATGGATATTGAGTACATGTATAATACAATTATACCTACAGTCTTTAAATCTCATCAGATATATGTGCAGGTCTATTTTGCTCCGTGTGACCCAACCAAGGGAGGGACTGAATGAATGGTCATTGCGGCAGCAGACACATCTGTATCTTCCTCAGAGGCATATGATCACGATTCCCTGTTCTTGCTTCTGTTGGAAGTGATGGCGAGAACATGATTAATTGACTTTCTTCTACCTCTGTGTGTGTGTGTATTTAACTAATTGTATTTACCTAGTTGTGATATACGGAAAATGAGTTACACTCATGTATGGGAATGTTAAAAAATATAATCGGATAAAAGTTTACAAAAAGGGACAGAACGAGGAATAGAGGGAGGGAGAGAAGGAGGAAGGAGGGAACGAGGAACGACCCTGCAAGACGGACGACAATGTTTGGAGAGGTTGTGGCTTGAAAACGATGCACTCTTTTATATCATTTTCATTCGTGTGCATTTTATTTTGTGTGTGCCACTCTTATGTCAATCCTGCGTCAGACAGGATCATGTTCAGTATCAATGTCATGTCAATGTAATGTTAATATCAGTTCATGTTCCACTGGTAACGTTGCTTTACAGGTAACTTGACTTGATACATACTATAGTATCTCACCCTATGGGACTATGTATACGTATGGTATATACTATATCTCACCATATATATAGTATATCTCACCCTATGAGAAAGTCACACTAAACTATCTCTTACAGGGAACTCCGCGTCTTACTTTGGCATTTGGTTGATATATTAAGTGGTAGAGTGGAAGAATGGGATAAAACTATAATTATTTTGAAAAGGTAAAATATAAGAATAACTGAAGGAAGTAGATATATTGATTAATGTATATTAACGAAGCAGGATCATTAGAGTAGACTGAAGGAATAAGGTAGATGAGAAGAGAGCCTGAACGAGAGTAGTAGATGAAATGGATGGGCTAAAGAAAGGTAACAGAGTGGTTAAAGTGACAGAAAAGTAGAGTGCATTACAAAATAAAGATATGTTAAAAATTCCCTCACCAGTGGCATGAAAAAAGGTGGTGTGTGTGTGTGTGTGTGTGTGTGTGTGTGTGTGTGTGTGTGTGTGTGTGTGTGTGTGTGTGTGTGTGTGTGTGTGTGTGTGTGTGTGTGTGTGTGTGTGTGTGTGTGTGCGCGCGCGCACGCGCGCGTCAGAGTGACTGAATATGTATTGCCACACACACGCAAAATAATTTAAAGAGTTATGCAATTCCAACTTTGTGGCGCAGAAGGTGTTGCGCGGACCCCTTTTTTGTGTTGTTCCTTATACACACAAACCTCACTGTAATTATAATGAGTAGACGCGATTGTATCATGCTTGAGGATAGATACATACCACAAGCTGTATTATTTCTACCGCTATTGATACCACCACTGATTCACCGCCTCAATAACAGGAACTACCTCGTGTAGGTCTCACGGCCTCTTGTAGCTTCCGTATTTTCTTATGTTCTTATAACCATAAACAATATCCCCGCCATTAATATCATCATCATTCATCATCTTCATTCACTAATACCACTCATACAACCACCTTAATAATTATCATCATCACTCATAACCACCATTATCACCATTAATATCATTCATTACTCATGATATTCATCACCACAATTGATAACACCATTAATTTTCCTCACTACCACCATCAGCAACCCTCTCTACCATTACCACCATTATCATCATCACCATAACCACCGTTGATATCTTCACAACCACAATCAAAAACACCATTAATTATCATCGCTATAACCATCAGCAACCCTCTCTACCATTACCACCATTAATATAATTCATCACCAACATAACCACCATTGATATCTACACCACCACCACCATTAATATCATTCATCACCAACATAACCACCATTGATATCTACACCACCACCACCATTAATATCATTCATCACCAACATAACCACCATTGATATCTTCACCACCACCACCACCACCATGCACTGGACCACCACGCAGCAGGGGACCAGAGTCGCCATTCTGCCCTGGCCTCGCTCCCTCAATGCAGCCTGTGTTTATCGGTCCCTCGCAGACTCCTCCCGGCGGGGCACTTTTGAGGGAGCGCCCCGCTCTCTTGTCGCGCGGTAATTTGCGTTCCTGCTCCGAGCACCTGAGCTACCTGGTTAATAAGACGAAACTTTTCGCTCAAAGAAGTCCATATACACTTGGGGCAGGGCAGGCCCATCATTTTCTCATATCCTACCTTGTCTACAAAAGTTCGCTCAGTCTACCTCAGTCAGACCCGCTCCTCTACCTCCCCCCTAAATAGCCACAGCTGTTTCACACCTTCCCGACCTGTCCGCTCCCCTGAGTCCTCTCCCTCGATGCCCCCACCGTAGCCTCCTTCCGCCCTAATAGTGGGGCAGATATGTGAAAGATGTTCACTTCTGGCAGAAAGCATGGCAATTGGTACATAAGTGGTTTAATGTATGCTGAATCGAAATAGATCTGGAGACATTGGATACGCACAATGTAACCTGCTAAAAAATAAGTTTTTTGGAGAGGGGGTGTTTTGGCCATTTTTGACGATTTCGCGCCGGCCGCAATTTGGGGGTATGGTTGATTCCTGGCCTGTCACCTCACTATGGCTTCTTTGTTCTTTTCATCTTGTATAATTTTGGAATGGGCATATAATTACCTTTTCCGGTGGTGTTTCATAGATTACCATGTGATAGATATTCACCTGTATATGGACAATCTTAAAACAATTATCACCATTAATTGTTAAACAAAATATCGGTGAAACCGTATATTTAGAAACGAAAATGATAATTAAATAGAAACTTTGGTTTATAAACAATATACTATGTACATGAATGCATTATGGCCATCTACGATTGTTAAATCAATATTACACAGACTGGAATTGATCTCTTTAGCACATGTTTAATTCACACATGTAGATGCAACATACACAATATATGCACGATTGTGGTAACGTAATATGATATATACAGTCACAATGCTACTGCTTCGATCTTTTTTCTCTGAACTCTTGAATCACTGTCTGTTCGCTGATTTACACAACACGCACACACTGTCCACCACATGCAGACAGCTCTGTGCAAGGTAAGTTGGCTTTGTAACATTTGCACCTACCAGTGCAATTACTTTTGCAGGCACATTTTACAAGTTCGCGGCAGGACTTGGATGCTTCTGCCAAGCTGCTCCATGTTGGGGACCATGTGTCACCATCTCTCTCCCAGCCCCAGTCTTCTGGAGATGGTGTACTTGCGTTTGCGACCAGTGACTGACCCCACATGTGGCCGGCTTGGAATGCTGCACGCTTGGCATGTTGTAGCAATGCAGCGCTAGTTGGTGGAATGTTTTCCAGTTGACGATTTCCGAATGCAAACAGCAGTTTTCGTTCTTCATTGACTTTTTGCAAAGACGACGTGCGTCTGTATAAGAGTACTACAAACCTCTCCAGTACCTTCATATCATACCCGCTTAGTTGGCTTGGTGAATGGGAAAGTCTGCTGAAAAGAGACTTGAAGACATCTGATGCCCTCCAAACCTCCCATGCAGTCTTCTTGCCAATCCCGCAAAATGATGACACTGTATCGCAGCCAGAGATTGCATGCAGAAATAGCAATCCCTGACACGACTCGGTACCCATCTCTGCTGCAATGCTGTGAGCCGAAATGTATCGAAATGTTTTTCCGTGGCCAAAGGCTATCCAAAGTTCACAGTCCTGTAGGATATTTGCTGTTCTTATGGCTAGAACAACAACGTCTGTGTCTGTGGCCTGTATCATGATTCTACGAAGACCATGTTGGTGCGCATGAGCGGCGTGAAGGAGCATTCTGCCATCTGCTTCGTCTTGTGTACATGGAGCTAGCTGCGACATATCACTCTCTGGGTTAGAGAGCACGTTCTCTTCGCAAGTTGTGAGAACGACTGTTCCTTCCGGTGGCTGAAAGGCTTCCAAGGTAGTTGCAAGGTAGTTGAAGAGCCCTGTTTTATTTGAATCTACACGCTTCCTTGAGGGGCATCCATGGGCGAGCGAGAGCTGGACTTGGACCGTACGTGTTTGACCGACTTAGGCTGTTTTTTTCCTGACTTTTGGCGTTTGGTGATAGGACCTTAGACCTTAACTAGTATCCAGCCCTGAAACCACCTACTTTGGGTAAATAATAACGTGGAAAATCCAGTGGCCAGGAAACAGGTTTTTACCCGAAAAACGAGGCGATTTTGTATGAGAAGTGAGCTTTCCGGCGTCTGGCGGACTTAGTGTAGGTCTGAATGAAAATTTGAGGTCACACTTCCGATAGAGTTTTTAGCGCTCTACAACTTTGTCCTCAGTGAAATTTATCGAATCTCGAACTTAAGTGTCTTTTCTGTGAGTTTAAAGTGAAATATAGTGGTTTTCAGGTGAGCTTCGTGGCTTTTGGCGGACTTAGTGTAGGTCTGAATGAAAATTTGAGGCCACACTACCGATAGAGCTTGTGGCCCTCTACAACTTTGTCCTCAGTGAAATGTTTTGAATCTCGACCGTAAGTGGCTTTTCTGTACGAAAAACCCCTCTGAGCCTGCCCCCTAGCCCTTCCCCCCAAAACTTATTTTTTAGCAGGTTACATTGCTCGTATCAAATGTCTCCAGATCTATTTCGATTCAGCATACATTAAATAACTTATTTACAAATTGTCATGCTTTCTGCCAGAGGTGAACATCTTTTTTTAAATGTGTGACATATCCGCCCCACTATAAACACCCACACCTGTTTCATACCTATTTTCATACCTGGTTTTTATCACAATCATTACAATCATTATTACTCGTATAACGATAGCGTCGTAGCAGTAGTAATAGTAGTAGCAGTAGTGGTAGTAGTGGTGGCTTGTCTGGCAGTAGGTGTTAATGTATGGTAATTATAGTTTTAAGTCCTGCACCCACAACTAATGACAGTTTAATAAGGTGACGGCTTAGGTCCTAAAGATTAAATTATCTTGTAGGAGATGGATTGCCAGTGGGGGGTTGGGGAGAGGGAGAGGGAAGCAGGTAGGTGTAGGAGTGAGGATGCAAGACTCTCCCTCCCTTCCTCTTTCCCTCCTCCCTTCCACTTTCCTTCCCTCCTCTCCCTCCCTCCTTCCATGGAGCCCTGCACCTGGGTCTTCCCTCCCTCAGACAGGACAAAGATGAAGTTACTTTAAAAGTATTTACATTCTTCGTTTTGTGAAAAAATGACGCTTTAACAAAATATATTCGTGATACTGAGAACAAGGTGTGACTATCCTGGTGTGTATTACATTGTGTGTGTTTGTGTGTGTGTGGAGAGAGAGAGAGAGAGAGAGAGAGAGAGAGAGAGAGAGAGAGAGAGAGAGAGAGAGAGAGAGAGAGAGAGAGAGAGAGAGAGAGAGAGAGAGAGAGAGAGAGAGAGAGAGAGAGAGAGAGAGAGAGAGAGAGAGAGAGAAGAGAGAGAGAGAGAGAGAGAGAGAGAGAGAGAGAGAGAGAGAGGACACACACAACACACACATGGGTATTTATTGGAATATATAGTCGATCCCGTATAGTAATTACAATAATTATTGTATTAATGATATTAATTAACTGATTATTCAAAATTATATTTATAACAGTGATAATGATAGTGTACAAATAAGAATAATACTTTATATTATTTGTATAGTTATTATTATTACTATATGTTTTTATTATTATAATAATTATGATCATTATCACTATATTATTATTATCAATATTAGTATTATTGATTTATAATGATTGGTATTAATATCACTATTATTATTATCATAACCCTTATTATTTTGATAAACATTATTACCATTACAATTATCGCCACTATAATTACAAAAGCGTCCTAGCAGTAAGAGTAGGAGCAGTAGCGGTGGTATTAGTAGCTTGTTTGACAGTAGGTGTTTATATCCGGTAATTATGGGTTTAGGACCTGCACCCACCACTAATGACAGTTTAATGAGGTGGCGTTTCGGGGGGCTAAAGATTTCACCCTTGTGCCAAAAGCATCGCTTACTGATCCATTTACAACCTATGTGCTAAGTGGAGATGTCAGGGCCAGGACCCATAGATAAAGCATGTAGGGGAAATGTACAGTCAGTTATCCTTCACCAGCACTTCAGTCTCCAGCTACCTCCGATTCACACAAGTCATTTTCAACTCACCATGGATGCTGTTGAGACTGACAAGGAAGCCATAAGGAACAAGATCCTGAGCATGTCTATGGCAGGCTCAACGCCAACAGAAATTGCCAGATCACTGGGAATTACGAGATCCACTGTATACAAGTGGATTAAAAGAAATGCTGAAGTAGGTAATATGAAAGATCTCAAGAGGTCTGGAAGACCAAGCAAAACCACTGCTGATGAAGACGAAAGGATTATACAAGAAATTAAGAATAATCCCTTCATGAAGACCCCGGAAGTAAAACGTCGCCTTCAACTGGAAGTGTCTCTCCAGACAATAAGAGATAGGTTGTATGCGGCGGGGCTACATAATCATCCTGCAGTAATGAAAGAGGCGCTGACTGACTCCCACAAGCAGAGGCGCCTGCTCAGCAATATGCAGATGAGGGGCTCGACTTTTGGGGGTGGGTTGTCTTCTCCGATGAGAAGACCTTCTCATCATCGACCCATGGCAAGGCGCGATGCTGGAGGTTCCCCAACACCAGGTAATACATTTTTGTTTGGTTGCAATCAATGCCATAAATCTATCATCAATATGTCGTGGTGCTTGCTTATATTGTTCACATCCACTACTACTTCTTTCAAATAATCAAAGCATCTAGGATCTCATCATAAGGCTGAATATTTGTCTTTAACGAACAAAAATTTGGATCTCTCTGTTATATCAGTCATTTCTCGCATTATTTCGTACGATTAATATTTATACTATACTGTTCATTTAATGTAACACAGACTCGCTCTCTCTCTTCCCCGCCCTATTTTCTATTGCTTTGATATTATAAGCCTTTTTTTAATTTAGTGCATTGAAGTGTGTGTGTGTGTAGGTGTGTAGGTGTGTGTAGGTGTGTAGGTGTGTGTGTGTAGGTGCGTGTGAGGTGTGTGTAGGTGTGTGAGGTGTGTGTAGGTGTGTGTAGGTGTGTGTGTGTGTGTAGGTTGTGTGGTGTGTGTGTGTGTGTGTGGGTGTGTGTGTGTGTTGTGTGTGTGTAGGTGTGTTAGTGTGTGTGTGTGTAGGTGGTGTGTAGGTGTGTGTGTGTGTAGTGGTGTGTGTGTGTGTAGGTGTGTGGTGTGTGTGTGTAGGTGTGTGTGTGTGTGTGTAGGTGTGTGTGTGTGTGTGTAGGTGTGTGTGTGTGTGTGTGTAGGTGTGTGTGGGTGTGTGTAGGTGTGTGTGTGTGTGTGTGTAGGTGTGTGTGTAGGGTGTTGTGTGTGTGTGTAGGTGTGTGTGGTGTAGGTGGTGTGTGTAGGTGTGTGTGTGTTAGGTGTGTTGTGTGTAGGTGTGTGTGGTGTAGGTGTTGTGTGTAGGTGTGTGTGTGTGTAGGTGTTGGTGTGTGTAGGTGTGTGTGTGTAGGTGTGTGTGTAGGTGTGTGGTAGGTGTGTGTGTAGGTTGTGTAGGTGTGTGTAGTGGTGTGAGGTTGTGTAGTGTGTGGTAGGTTGTGAGGTGTGTGTAGGTGTGTGTAGGTGTGTGTGTGTAGGTGTGTGTGTGTAGGTGTGTAGGTGTGTAGGTGTGTAGGTGTGTAGGTGTGTGTGTAGGTGTGTGTGTGTAGGTGTGTGTGTAGGTGTGTGTGTGTGTGTGTGTGTGTGTGTGTACCTCTACGGCGTAGGGGCTGTGACTCGCTACGAAGGAAGGTTCAACGCCGAGAAGTACTTAGAAGTCTTGGAGGA
>JACEEZ010001138.1:128234-138234 GCA_016584305.1 Chionoecetes opilio | reverse complement strand
AGAGAGAGAGAGAGAGAGAGAGAGAGAGAGAGAGAGAGAGAGAGAGAGAGAGAGAGAGAGAGAGAGAGAGAGAGAGAGAGAGAGAGAGAGAGAGAGAGAGAGAGCTTGCTGAGTAGAGGAGCGACCCGTTTTTTTCCTTTATTTTGTTCACGAGGATATCAAAGGCATGTAGCCTAACTTGCTGTGTGTCCATTAATTTCATGGGTTTATAAAAAAAAAATGGCGATATTTTTGGCGATTTTTTTTTGTAAACGCATAATGTGTCAATGTGTTTGGCTTCTATAAGATGCAAACGAAGAGCCTATTTATATTCTTTCTTTTGTAACTATCGCTCGCATATTCTCATACTAATACTACGTAGTACAGTACTATCTCACCAGTTTTTCTTTACTGATGTATTCATTGACCCCTCACAGCCTCACGCCATAAAACTGAGCTTAGGAATTGCATGAACTTTACGTAAAGATAATTACACAAATTTCTAAAAAAAAGTGCAACATGCTATAATTGTGTTGCAATAAATGAGTTTGTTTTTTCCTCACTGCTCGGAACTTATAACTCTTGTCCACCGTGTAGAAAATAAAACAGCGAAGGATACGTAAAAAAACCATTCATATCACACAAAAAACATAGAAAATATAATCTTACTTTTACTAATCCATGATAACGAATGAATGATAAATTGAAAAATAAAATACCCTTAACTCTCCTGTTGTATACATACATTATACATACTGTATACATACATTATACATACTGTATACATACATTATACATACTGTATACATACATTATACATACTGTATACATGTGTGTGTGTGTGTGTGTGTGTGTGTGTGTGTGTGTGCGTGCTACACTCACTCCCTACAGTCTTAAGCCACAACCAGTCATCCTAATCCACAGTTTGCGCTCCCTGCCTGGCTTTAAGTACCTCCCAGAATACACTTCCAGCACGAAATTTTACTGTGTGTGTTTATACTCTGTTACAAATTAAATTTTCTAAGGTAAAACATGTTAGTACTGGTAAGGGAGTAAAGGAGATGAATACTATAGTCCTACTTTTTAACAGCAAAAAGCTGCCTCTTGTGCTTCTGCTGATTTTGATGCCGGAGAAGGATACTACGCTTCTTCAGATTTTCAGCTGTTTTTTATCTAGTTAACCATATATCAGGTAAATTGGCTCAGTTTAACAGGAGACCTTCAGATAGAATGGACTATAGTGACATTTGCATACACTTACGGCATACAGACAGACAGATAGATAGACAAATACCACAACAATATGAAAGAACTCAGAAGCGCTGCAGTATTACTCGAAAACTTGCAATACAATAAAAAAAATCTCAGATATTAATCTCAAGCGAAAGATACACAATGATAGCGCGAGGATTATCATTGTGGCGATGACGCTGACTGGTACAAATGAAAGTTGATTATGCGAACCCCGTTGAGGTGAACGTCAATCCATATTTTTTCTTCATCTATGTCCCTTTGCCTTAAAAACCTAGAGAAGGAAACAAATAGAGAGATATTATATATAGCAGAGTTTTATTTACATATGTATGTGTACGTAGCTATGTGATAACACGCAGGCATACTAGATAGAACACACAACACACACACACACCACTTAGTTGGCAGTTACACCCACCCACTTATTTTTATCTGTCTGTTTAATCATGGACCTGGAGATAAAATACTTTCCTAAGCATTATACCAGATTCTTGTTATTTTTTTTCATATTTTTACTATTTATTTTAAAGCCATGAAATTAAAGGAGCTTCAGGTAACCATCTTGGGAGAATTGAAGAAGGTTTACGGAGAGAATCACAATCCTTTTTGAAGAGTTTCCGATGAAGAATAAGAAGTATTTTATCACAACGTTCATGTTTTTTTTGGGTTTATGTGAAGTGAACACAAATACCTTTTAAACTGTGTGTATGAATGTGTGTGTTTTCTCGTCTTTGTACTTACTCTCTCTCTCTCTCTCTCTCTCTCTCTCTCTCTCTCTCTCTCTCTCTCTTTCTGTGTGTGTGTGTGCTTCGTAATCAACAGAGATAGGATTAATTATACTCCTGAGTGACACTTCCAATCGATGATAAATCCTTAAGATGATTAGGTTATTGGTTTTTATCTCTTGTTTTTAGAATTACAAATCCGAGATATCTTTTACTGAGGAAAAGGAAGAATATTATAGATATAAATGTGTGTGCGTGTATGTGTGTGTGTTTTGTATGTATGTGTGAGTGTGTTTTGTGTGTGTGTGTTAGAGTGTATAAACTTGTATGTATGTGTGTGTATGTATTTGTGTGTGTGTATGTGTGTGTGTATGTGACGTGTGTGTGTGTGGGTAGGGGGTGTTTGGGTGTGTATTTAGGTGGATGTAAGTGAAAGCCTAAAGGATGGATCCTGTGAATGGGAAAAGGAAAGAAAAAGGGGGATAGAAGGAAGTCTGAGTCGCATAACTTAGTTTTACACATGAAATCAATAATTGCCGTGATATTACTCTCTTCACCATTGTAAAAATACGACCATGATGGAAATCAGAACCAGGGTTTTTTCTTCCATTTTACAGTGATTGTTATATATTATATATATATATATATATATACATGTTGACATTTCAGGGTGACAAAGACACTTGTCATTCTTGGGGTTGTTTATGGGCGTGCAACGTTTCGCTAAAAGACACTTGGCATCATCAGGCTAAAATAGTTTAAAAAAATTAATATACTATACTGCTAAAAAGCGAACATCTTAAAGAATTTTTTTAAACAATAAAATAATCCTATATTATCTAAGAAATAAAAATACAATTTATACATAACAGACCTTGGTGTGTATGTTGTCTGGGTTGGCAGAGGACTGAATGAACAATAGTTTACAGGTAGCATTTCGGCTCGTGTGTGGCGATCGAAACGAGAGTCGGACAATCGAAACAGTGTGATAATCATTTGAGTATATGTATTGGTATGAAGTGACTTCACTTCATTGGTATGAAGTAATCGGGTTGTATCTGTAAGAGACAATCCGGCGTGGAGGAGGCCAAGGGGGCGCCCACAAGGCTCGTGGCTGGGGCAAGTTGATGTTTCTTGTCGAGAGCTGCTTGGTATGGGAAAGGAGCCTGCAGGGGAACTCGCGCGTGGTGACCCCCGGGAGTGGCGTCGTAGGGTGGGCGAGGCGACGCGCCCCCCGGCGTATGCCCCCAATGATTGATTGATATGAAGTGACTTGGTTATTAAGATCAGGGGACAAGTGCTTGATGAGTATGGATTCTAATAATTTAGTGTCACTAGGGTAGTTTGCCTAGGGTAGTTCTGAGCATAAAGGGGTTTCTGCACGTACTGGTCGACCCATCTCTTCACCTTCGCAATCTGCAATCCGCTCACACTCACATGATTTAGATCACCCTTTTTCTATGAATGACTTTAGTATCCTATCCAAGGCAAACTACCCTAGTGACACTAAATTAGTAGAATCCATACACATCAAGCACTTGTCCCCTGATCTTAATAACCAAGTCACTTCACACCAACTACATATACTCAAATGATTATCACACTGTTTCGATTGTCCGACTCTCGTTTCGATCGCCACACACGAGCCGAAATGCTACCTGTAAACTATTGTTCATTCAGTCCTCTGCCAACCCAGACAACATACACACCAAGGTCTGTTACACACCAAGGTCTGTTAAGTATAAATTGTATTTTTATTTTTTAGATTATATAGGATTATTTTATTGTTTAAAAAAATTCTTTTAGATGTTCGCTTTTTAGCAGCATAGTATATTATTTTTTTTTAACTATTTTAGCCTGATGATGCCAAGTGTCTTTTAGCGAAACGTTGCACGCCATAAACAACCCCAAGAATGATGAGTGTCTTTGTCACCCTGAAATGTCAACATGTATCTACCTAAGAATACCACCTATATATATATATATATATATATATATATATATATTGTGTGTATGTAAGTACAAATTTGATTTAAGGAAACTGAAATTAAACTTAAGACTTTTATAAATTGAAGCACATATGAGTCACATAAGACCAAGTTAGATGAAATATTAAATGCTTATAAAAGGCTTTAAGTCATTAAAGGGCTAAAAAAAGATTAAAGGTTTACCAGTCTAGGGTGAAATTTCTTTATATATATATATATATCTAGAAAGAACTGTAACCTCAGGGGTTGTTATTGTAAAGTAATTTTTTCCGATTCAATCATCCTATATACGAAATAAATGCATTTCTCCCATCCCCCCTGTACACTCGTAGATGACTCCCGAATCTGCCATGATGCGAGTGCGTTGTATGGCATACCTTTTACAATTATTTTTTCTCTCTGAAATGTGAATTATATAAATTGCATGATATTTCTTTTGTCTTGTGTCTGGTAGCTGGAAGGTTGGGGACTGGTCGCCTCATCACAGGGTCGGCGTCAGGGCGAGAGAGCGTACTTCAGAGAAAAGAACTTACGTCGTACTTCTGTCAACACTAAAACATTTTTTTTCCTGAACGATGCCCAAGTTGAGTAAAAGAAGGTAGTAGCAATAGTGAAGGCGAGAAAAGCTTCTGCTGGTGAATCAAAGAGCTTCAGAGAAGAGAAGAAGAAAGGAGAGCAGAGGACCTCCATACCAACACCTCCGAGTGTATAATATCCCTGCATATGAAGGGGACAAGGTGCCAAATACTTTGAAATACAAATAGTATACAACATATAATAAAACATAAAAAATGATGTATAACTGTACAACGAGCCAGCACATTTAATACATTTAAAAACAGACTAGATGCGTACTTTAAAGTAAATTTGTTTTGATATTGTCCAACTAGTAATCATCATCCGGAGGAATTAGTGTTAGTGGTTGTTTACATTAGTATTTTACATTCTTTTTGTTCTTCTATGTTCTTTAGTTTCTTGCTTGTCGCGAGGAGGGGTGGGTGAGAGACCTTGATCTGTGCTATCCTGTTCTCATACATGTAACTTGTTAGTGCTTTGTAGTCAGCAGATACCCTCGTTATAGACCAACAAATCTCCTGGTATCTGTTCTTCCATGTATTCCTCCTCCTCCTCCTCTTCCTCTCCCAATTAGCCTCGCGAAACGCCACACCAATCTCGTTTACACCCACAGTGAGACTCATAGATTACGCAGATTGAATCCAATAGTATTTCAAACCACACACCACACACCACAAAACACACACACACACACACCACACACACACACCACAACACAGCACACACACACACACACACACACACACACACACAACACACACACACACACACACAACACACATATATATATATATTATACACACACACACTACATAATATATACACACACACATATATACACCACCACACACACACAATACATAATACACGCACACACACCAATATATACACGCACAGCACACACACAATATATATACACACAATATATATATATATATATATATATATATATATATATTATATTATATATATCACCACACACATATATACACGCATACCACACACACACATATCATACACGCACACACACACATATATACACGCACACACACACATATATACACGCACACACACACATATATACACGCACACGCACACACACACATATATACACGCGCACACACACAATAACCCACACACACACACACACACACACACACACACACACACACACATACAAAACACGACACACACACACACATATATATACACGCACCACACACACACATATATATACACGCACACACACACATATATAACCACACACCACCGCCACACACCACACACACACACACACACACACACACACACACACACACACACACACACATAAAAACATTAGAAAATAAGGAAGCTACAAGAGGCCGTGAGACCTACACGTGGTAGTTCCTGTTACTTAACACTACCTACATCCACCTTTCATCCCCATCCATGAATTTATCCAGCCTCCTTTTAAAGCTCCCTAATGACTCTGCACTAACTACCTGTCTACTGAGTCCATTCCAATCATTGTCCCGTTACGATGCATGTAAGGGTGTGTCTGAGAATGTACAGTAGTTATGCGATACAGTAGTTATGTGCGTGTGTGTGCGTGTGTGGGTGGGTGCGTGTGTGGGTGCGCGTGGGGTGCGTGTGCGTGGGTGCGCGTGGACGTGTATGCGTGTGGACGTGTGGGTGTGGTGTGTGGGTGTGGACGTGTGTGTGTGTGTGTGTGCATGTGTGTGCATGTGTGTGGGCGTGTGTGTGTGTGGGCATGGGCGTGCGTGTGTGTGCATGTGCGTGGGCGTGTGTGTGTGTGTGTGAGTGTGGGCGTGTGTGTGCGTGTGTATCAACGTTTGAAACTTCCCGCCATATGTCAAAATTAAATGCCAGATAGCAGTCCTGTCAATCCCTTTAAACGCGTGCCCAGTACATACATTACTTCAATGACGCAACTCATTTCAAGTATTACGTCATTTGTTTACCATTAAAACCTCCTTCCCTGTTACCTCACTAAGCGTCATAGAACGTTAATTAGCAGGGTAGGAAATGCACATGTGGGTAGCTATGTGACGTAGATAGATTGGTGCGCATGCGTGACTACTAAGGGCTTGCGGCAGGCAGACATACGGAGGCGTGTGTTGGTGGAGTGATCTGTGCTGTGTCTGTCCTTTTGAACCAAGTTATAAGTGTAAGTATTGCTATCAGGTACTCGTAACTGTGCATAAATGTGATAAATTAGTGTAGGAATGTAAGGTTGTTATGTGTAGCTCTTATAATAGATCATATATGTATGTTTTTGTGGGTAAATAAGGTAATTAAGCCGGTACTTTACTAGTGTCTGTGGGATTCTGTGGGAGTTTGTACAGGGTTCAGTTCAGGTAATTATGTGGTGGTGATGAAGGTGTTATAATATCATACTGTGGGGTTACTTAAGAGGCAGGTGGTGTTGCTGCCTGTGGTCACTGGATGAGCGCGGGGTGGGTGGGTTTGTGGGTGGGTGGTGGTGAAGTGGACGGTGGGTGGGGTGGGGGAGACTCGTTAAGGATTCTAGTTAGTTATCTTCCTTATAGAAACTGCTTGATATCGCATAGTAGCTACTTATGATACCTTGAATGTGAGTGTTTGAAAATGATATTACTGTTACCGTACCTTGTGTCATTACAGATAGCACCTATATACACGGCACTTTAAATAACCCCCTCAACCCCCTCCCCTCCTTCCCTCCTTACTGCCTAGCCACCTCGCCCCCTCCTATCATTCCCCTACAACCCCCCACTCCCCTCCATGGCACCCCCGCTTCCTTACTTTCTCTCGGTAAAAGCCAAGATTATTACTGTTCTGGGTATTTTTTTCTCGGTAAAAGCCAAGATTATTACTGTTCTGGGTATTTTTTTCTCGGTAAAAGCCAAGATTTTTACTGTTCTGGGTATTTTTTCTCGGTAAAAGCCAAGATTATTACTGTTCTGGGTATTTTTTCTCGGTAAAAGCCAAGATTATTACTGTTCTGGGTATTTTCTCGGTAAAAGTCAAGATTCTTACTGTTCTGGGTATTTTTACACACACACACACACACACACACACCACCGTTACTCCCACGCTAAGGACTTGTAAGAAATTGCAAGAAAGATAAAAAATAATAAAAAGATTCGGGGGAAAAATTTATATATTCATTTTTAAGATCTTAGAATACCTACCGCAAAATGTTACGTTTTTTTCCTTGTAATTTTCCAAACACAAGAAAAAAAGTAAAGGAAAAGCTACAGGATGGATCTTGGTGATTGATGTGAGTTTTTCTAAAATCTTGCAAGTTTTAATTAATCCTTTGAGATCCGATCAGCTGTGGACCGTGATACTTTCCTTTGCAATTGATAGTCATTGATGTGTTTCTGTCATTCGTTTTCCTCGATACGAATACGAAGGAAAAGAGAGAAGAAGAAAATAGAGGAAACATGCAAACTGAAATAGAATAATCATCAGATTAATTACTTCTGTAAATATCAGATTGCATTCGTAACGTATACTTTGAATATTACCATCGTGAGAGGAAACCATAGCGAAAAGGGGGAATATAGTGAAGAAACAGAATGAAGAACAGATTACAGTGAATCAAAACAGTGTAAAAAAGAAGCTGAATAAGCGATAGAGTCAAGTAGATACTAATTAAGAAAGATAATAGTATCTTGACTCTGAATAGACAAAAATACCGAGTGAAGGAAAACATATAGAAGAATGATTAGTGATCGGAGAGAGAGAGAGAGAGAGAGAGAGAGAGAGAGAGAGAGAGAGAGAGAGAGAGAGAGAGAGAGAGAGAGAGAGAGAGAGAGAGAGGAAAGGACACATTCGTCATTGCCCTTGACATTGCGGGAGCATTTGACAGGGTGTGGCATCACGGCCTCATCACCAAACAGAACAGTTTGGGTGTCCGCGGTCATCTGCTGCTTCTACTGCAAGACTACCTGCGGGACAGATTTCTCAGAGTGGTGGTGGACGGTCAAACTTCAGAGGAACACCCGATCTTTGCCAGCGTCCCACAGGGCAGTGTGCTCAGCCCTCTCCTCTTGAATGTATTTTTTAATGACTTGCTGCAGCTCATCCCAGAGGCACATGCATATGCCGATGACTGCACCCTTACATTCCCCTGCGACAGTGGTGATCACCGCACGACTGTCGCTCACATAAACCAGGTCCTCCAAACCGTCATCTCATGGGGTCGTCGAGGGCAAGTGGATCTCGCTCCAGAGAAAACCCAGGCGATGCTCGTGTCCCGACGACAACGTCCTCCTGATACTCCCATCCCTACCATCTTTCTGGGTGGGAAGCCGGTGCCCCTGCAGACGTCCATCTCCATACTTGGGGTGGAAGTGAATAGCGTCCTGACCTTCCGCGACCACATCCGAACCATTGCAAGGAAAACCGCCTGGAAACTCAGCTGTGTCCGGCGTGTCTCACACCTTCTTAACTCCCAAGGGATCACCACCTTATACGCAGCCCAAGTCCGCTCCCTTATGGAGTACGCCCCTCTCACGTGGTCTTCCTGTCCCCCTTCATACCTGAGCCTTCTTGACAAGGTACAGGCCCGAGCACAACGGTTAATACGTCTGAAGGCTCTGCCTGACCAGCTTCTCCCTCCTCTGCAACCCTTGCAGCAGCGTCACGACGTAGCATGACTGTGTGTCGTTTACAAGACACACAAGCAGCATGTCCCGCACCTGGCTGCTCTCCGACAGCCCTGGGCAAGACCACACGGCCACACCACACGAGCTGCTGCTACCAGGGACTATCAACTGATCGTCCCTTTTGCCAGGACGGAGACCTCTCTGCGTTCCTTCCTTCCACGCTACACAAGAATGTGGAACCGCATGGTACAGCAGACACAGCTTCAATCTACCTCGTCACTCCAGAGCTTCAAGAGTGCTGTGAACGTTTGGATAAAGCAGCCATATTATTATACCTACCTGTAAACCCAATGATGCTCAAGTTCAACGATGTCTATATACAAACTATTATTAGTGAAATATAAAATGTAAAATTAGAATAGTAACACATCATGTTATCCAAGTTCATGTAAATTCATTTAGTAGTGGAATAGTGAAATAGAGAAATATAAAATTAGAATAGTAACCCATGTATGTATGTTAAGCTAGGAATAATCTACACATTCCTGAAAAGCCAAAGATAGTTCTCAGTAGTCCAGCTGAAGCTCCTGACTGTAAAACCTATAAGAATTCAACAATAAGGTAAAAAAAAAAAAAAAGAGAGAGAGAGAGAGAGGGAGAAAGAGGGAGGGGGGCGGCTGCAACATGCGGAGAGTGAGCCAGTGGGAGGTGAAGGAGAGCTGTGAGAGGAGAAGTGGAGGAGGAAGGAGGGTTGGGGGAAGGTTTTCATGGCAACTGAACCTAAACATACCAGGTGATGCGAAGGTGCTCTCTCTCTCTCTCTCTCCTCTTTTTTCCTTTTTCCCACTTTTTTCATCCTCTTTTTTTTCTTTTTTTTTTT
>JACEEZ010001138.1:116221-126566 GCA_016584305.1 Chionoecetes opilio | reverse complement strand
GTCGAGGTGTTGGGTATGGAAGGAGGCTGCATGGGAACTCGCGGTGGTGACCCCGGGAGTGTCGTTGTATGGTGGGCGAGCGACCGCCCCCGGCGTATGCCCCAATGATGATGTGCATACATTACCGTTAACTAAATAAATAACATAATCATGGGTAATTTTCCCGATTGATGATGTTATTTATCCACTTATATATTTGTTTTCTGATAAATGATTAGCACCATTTTATAAATTAGCGTTAAAAAATAAATAAACATCATCAATCGGGAAAATTACCGATTGATGATGTATTTATTTAGTTAACGGTAATGTATGCATGGTTCTAATTCATTTATCAGAAAAACGAAATATATCCATGGAAAGCTAATACAATTGCGCTTCTATTGATATGTTTCATGGTAAATGTTGACTCGCAAAGTTTTAAATGACGAAGAGTTGAAGTGAATAATAAGTTCATGCATATTTCTTCAGTCTCGTAATGACATTTCTTTAGCGTGTTTTACTTTTTTTTTATTTGATAATATTATAGAACAAACATTTACGAAGATAACAGTATATCATATATACTGATAAACCAGTCTATATGATTTTCATTGATAGTCATATGCAGCATGTGGTCAGCAGACTGGTTAACTCCTGCCGCACGGCGGAGGTCGATTTCACGCGCACCACAGGGCACCCAGGAGTGAGGTATCATGTTGTAGAATGTCTTTGGTAAAACTCAGAAACTAGAAATCCGAGGCATGTAACCTCTCTCTCTCTCTCTCTCTCTCTCTCTCTCTCTCTCTCTCTCTCTCTCTCTCTCTCTCTCTCTCTCTCTCTCTCTCTCTCTCTCTTTCAGATACCCTTAAATCCTTTCATTCCTTCTTCCACTTTTTGACTGCGATAGCAACATTGTATCTTCTTCTTCTTCCTCTTCCCCGTCCTCTTCTTTCTCCTCTTCTTTCTCCTCTTCCTCCTTCTCCAATTTTTCATCCTATCCCTTTCCCGGAAGTGTTATTTTTTTCTCCCCTGAACTCTGCCTGCATCCTCCTCCTCCTCCTCTCAAAACTCACTTCCTCTCCTCCTCCTCCTCGCCCCCCTCTACTCCTCTCCTCCTCCTCCTCCTCATCTCCTCCTCCCCGCCCCCTTAAACCCCCTCCTACTCCTCCTCCTCCTCCCTCCCTCCTCCTCCTCCTCCTCCCCCTCCCCCTCCTCCTCCTCCTCCCATAGGGGTGCATGAGAGGTACAGTGTCACCAAAACGCCACTTTTAATTAATCAATAACACACAGAGAGAGAGAGAGAGGGGGAGGGGAGAGAAAAGGGAAAAGAGGAGAGAGGAGAGAGAGAGGAGAGAGGAGAGAAGAGAGAGAGAGAGAGGAGAGAGAGGAAAGGGGAGGAGAATTTAACCTTGCACGCGACAAAAGAAAAAAGAAAAAAATCCCAGATGAATATAACAAAATGACATAAATAATAATAATAACAATGATAATAGTAAAAAATAGCAATAACCATACAAAATAATGATGATACTACTACTACTACTACTACTAATAATAATAATAATAATAACTAAAACAAGAACTGGAGAATGAAATGAAAACGTATGAATAAAAAAATAAAAATACGGGAAAAAAGAAACAATCACACCCACAAAAAAAATTTTGGTTTGAAAGAATTTTTGGATATAACGATGATTGGAAACATTTTAAGGAATGAGAAAAAGGGTTAGAACGATGATGTCCTTGTCTTGTTTTTGTTTGTTTGAATTGTTTGCTTCTATATTTGTATTCTTTTAAAAGTGGAGACAGGAAATGACCACTACTTAGAGAGAGAGAGAGAGAGAGGAAAAGGAGAGAAGGGGGAGAGAGAGAGAGAGAGAGAGAGAAGAGAGAGAGGAGAGAGAGAGAGAAGAGAGAGAGAGAGAGGGGAGAGAGGAGGATCGCGAAGAGGGGGAGAGGAGAGAGAGAAAAAAAGAGAGAGAGAGAGAGAGAAAAAAAAGGAGGGAGGAGAGGGGAGGAGAGAGGAGAGAGAGAGAGAGAGAGGGAGGGAGGGAGGGAGGGAGGGAGGGAGGGAGGGAGGGGAGGGAGGGAGGGAGGGGGGGGGGAGGAGGGAGGAAGAAGGGAGGGAGGGGGGAGGGAGGGAGGGAGGGAGGGGGGAGGGAGGGAGGGAGGGGGGGGAGGGAAAGGGAGGGAGGGAGGGAGGGGGGAGGGAGGGAGGGAGGAGAGAGGAAAGAGGGAGAGAGGAGAGAGAGAGAGAGAGAGAGAGAGAGGAGAGAGAGAGAGAGGGGAGAGAGAGAGAGGAGAAGGGTGGAGGGGAGAGAGAGAGAGAGAGAGAGATAATATAGGCAAGATTTATATAGGTTACTAATCAGGATGGAATAAGAAGTAATGGATTCAAACTTAACAAATATAAACTCAGAAAAATATACAGGAAGAAATTAAACTTACATATAAGGTTATTAAATGATTGGAATAGGCTCTGTTATCAGGTCGTTAGTGCAGAGAGGATAGGGAATAGCTATTAAGAGAAGACTAGACAGATAGCTACATGGATAGGGATGAAAGGTAGTTGCAGGTATTAGTATTAGTAAATGTAGTAGTTATGTAATAGTAGGTCATAATTTATATGTATTACGGGAACTACCACGTGTAGGTCTATCTACCAGCCTCTTGTAGCTTCCTTATGTACTTACCAGATATCTTCCTCTCTTCTCTCACCTCTATGTCTCTCTTTATCAGACCTTCTCTCTTCCCTTCCCGACACCAGAGGGATAAGATACGATTTTCATCCTATCTAGACACTTTGCAAGTACCAACTACAAGGTTATTGACTATACAAAGAGCCGCCACGTCAGCACGAACTAGGCGGACTCGAACCGCTGACACCAGAAGGAGGTCAGGTCACGGCAGGTTAGGTCATTAGTTGTAGGTATTAAACCTGAAATTATATTAGAACTTGACCAAACTTTAGTGATTATTCGATAGAAGGTTGTAGGGAGGAAAGGGAGAAGGATGAAGGGAGAGAGAAAGGAAGAAAGAAAGGGAAGGGAGGGAGAAAGGGAGAAAGGGAGGGAGAGAAGGAAAGCAGGGAAGATGGTATAAAGGGAAAAGGGAAGGAAGGAAGGAAGGACTACTAGTAATACGACTCGTAGTAGTAGTAGTAGTAGTAGTAGTAGTAGTAGTAGTAGTAGTAGTAGTAGTAGTAGTAGTAGTAGTAGTAGTAGTAGGTGTAGAAATAATATTCATTGAAGTAATAGTAGTGGTGGTATTAGTAACAGTAGTAGTCTTTTATCTATCGTCTATCTATCCATTACCTACCTATCTATATATTTGTTTATCCATCTATCTATCTATATATTTGTTTATCCATCTATCTATCTATCTCTAACATCTACGTATTTTTCTTCTTTATTTTTCCTGTTTGATGTGTGTGTGAGAGAGAGAGAGAGAGAGAGAGAGAGAGAGAGAGAGAGAGAGAGAGAGAGAGAGAGAGAGAGGAGAGAGAGAGAGAGAGAGGATGAGAGAGAGAGAGAGAGAGAGAGAGAGAGAGAGAGAGGAGAGAGAGAGAGAGCGAGAGAGAGAGAGAGAGAGAGAGAGAGAGAGAGAGAGAGAGAGAGAGAGAGAGAGAGACCTATTCGATCGGCAGACCTATTGCTCCATCTGTCCACCACATGGCATAAGCGTCTTGACCAAGGAAAGGACACATACGTCATTGCCCTTGACATTGCGGGAGCATTTGACAGGGTGTGGCATCACGGGCTCATCACCAAACTGAACAGTTTGGGTGTCCGCGGTCATCTGCTGCTCCTACTGCAAGACTACCTGCGGGACAGATTCATCATAGTGGTTTTGACCACTATGATGAATCTGTCCCGCAGGTAGTCTTGCAGTAGGTCCTCAGAGGAAGACCCGATCTTTGCCCCAGCGTCCCACAGGGCAGTGTGCTCGGCCCTCGTCTCTGGAATGTATTTTTTAATGACTTGCTCCAGCTCATCCCAGAGGCACATGCATATGCCGATGACTGCACCCTGACATTCCCCTGCGACAGTGGTGATCACCGCACGACTGTCGCTCACATAAACCAGGTCCCCCAAACTGTCATCTCATGGGGTCGTCGATGGCAACTGGCAAGTGGATCTCGTTCCAGAGAAAACCCAGGCGATGCTCATCTCCCGACGACAACGTCCTCCTGATAATCCCATCCCTACCATCTTACTGGGTGGGAGGCTAGTGCCCCTGCAGACGTCCCTCTCCATACTTGGGGTGGAAGTGAATAGCGTCCAGACCTTCACCGACCACATCCGAACCATTGCAAGGAAAGCCGCCTGGAAACTCAGCTGTGTCCGGCGTGTCTCACACCTTGCCTCCCAAAGGATCACCACCTTATACGCAGCCCAAGTCCGCTCCCTTATGGAATACGCCCGTCTCACGTGATCTCCCTGTCCCCCTTCGTACCTGAGCCTTCTTGACAAGGTACAGGCCCGAGCACAACGGTTAACACGTCTAAAGGCTCTGCCGGGCCCCCTTCTCCCTCTCCAAACCTTTCCTCGCAAGCAAGGTCGTTTCAAGGAAAACGGCACCTGTCCCGCCCCTGTTCCAAACCCCCGGGGGCAAGAACAGGCCCACCACACGAAACCGTTAAGGGCCTCAACTTCTCCCTTTTCCCAGAGCGGGACGTTCGGTTTCTTCCAGACACAAGAATGTAAACCCGGGGTACAGCGAACGCCAACCTACCTGTCCTCCGGGGACCTTAAGACGTCCTTGCACCCAACAAAAACCCTTTGCTTTTTCCCCTATTTAAATAAAAAAATTGGAAAAAAAAAATTTTTAAAAAGTTTAACCCATCATGTTCATCAAAAATTCAAAAAGGGAAAAGTGAAATAGAGAATTAAAAATAAAATGTAACCCAGTATGTTTTTAAATAAATAATAATGTAAATTTAAAAGAAAAAGTAGTTTCAGTGTCCGTACCCCCATGAAATAAAAGGAAAAAAAGGGAAAAAAAAAAAAAAAAAAGAGGAAAGGGGGGAAAGGAAGAAAGAAGAATTTTGATTCGGAAGTTGAGCAAAGGAGGGAAAAAAAAAAAGGGGAGGGAGGAGGAAAGGGGAAGGGGGGGGAAAAAGGGAAGGAAGGGAGGATGGAGGGGAAAGGAGGGAAGGGGGGGATAAAGGGGAGAAGTGTTTTTGGAAAAAAGAGGGAGGGGGAAGGAGGGGGGAAGGAGGGAGGGGAGGAAGGAGGAAGGAGGGAAAAGAGGGAGAGAGATGAGGAAGAGGAGAGAGAGGGGAGGAGAGAGAGAGAGAGAGGAGATGGAGAAGAGAAGTGCTTTATGAAACTCACTTAATGAGTTGTTTTAGAAAAATTGCTTCTCCCGACTTTTTTTGTTTTCTCCTCCCCCCTTTTCCCTTTTTTCCTGCTTTCCCCCTATCTCTCTCTCTTCCTCTCTCTCTCTCTCTTTTCTCTCCTCTCTCTCTCTCTTCCCCTCTCTCTCTCTCCTCTTCTCTCTCCTCTCTCTTCTCTTCTCCCCAAATTTTTTTTTCCTCTCTTAAAACTCAATTTTGAGAAAAAATTTCCTTTCTTTTACTTCTAACTTTTCTTTCTCTATACATCCCCCCCCTTACTTTTTCCTTTACTGTTCCTCCTCCATTCCTCCTTTCATCTTTATCAATCAACAACCCCATTTTCCGAATTTTCATTCCCCCTTTCCTTTTCTCCCTTTTTCCTTTTAAGATTTTTTAAGGGGTGAAAAGTATCAATCCTTTTCAATGTTTCCCTAGTTTTACGTTTATTATAACTAAACATTTCGTAAAAAGAAAAAACCATTTTTTCGAACTTTTTTTAATTTTTCCTTTGATTTTAAATGTTTGTTATGATATTTTCAATGTCTCGTTATCTCTAAAGTGAATATTTTTGAAGGAGGGGTGGGTGAGGAGGAGCCTTGTTCTGTGATATCCTATTCTAACACATGAAGTTTACCGGCAGTATGGCACAGGTGAGTGAAGGAACTCTATTAGCCTCCCCTAAAAACTGTCCAAAAAATGTATCTTGATAAGTACAGTATATAGAAAATTATCGAGAGAAAATTCCATTATCCTATTTTTTTTCTTTTAGGGGAAAAAAGAGAAAGGGAGAGAGGGGAGAGGAGAGGGGGGAGAGGGGGGAGAGGGGAGGGAGAGAGGGAGAGGAGAGGAATAAAAAAAAAAAGGAAAAAGAAAGGGAAAAAAGAAAAGAAAAGAGGAAAAAAGATAAAAGGAAAAAAAAGGAGAAGGGAAACAAAAATGAAAAAAAACTTAAAAATACAAAAAAAAAAAAAAAAAAGAATAGGAAAAAAAAGAGAATAAAAGGAAAGGGAAAAAGAGGAGGGAGAAAAGGATAAGAGGAAAGAAGAAAAAAGGAGGAGGAGAAAAGGAGGAGTTAAAGGAAAGAGGGAAGAAAAAAAGGAAGAGAAGGAAAAAAAAGGAAAAAACCCAAACCAAATAAAAAGAGAAGACAAGAATTGGAGAGAGAGAGAAAAGGAGGAGAGAGAGAGAGAGAGAGAGAGAAGGGAGGAGAGGAGAGAGGAAGAGAGAGAAGAGAGAGGGGAGAGGAGAGAGAGAGAGAGAGAAGACCATTTTATTGGGTTTTTGAAAAAAAAAAAAACAAACAAAGAAACGAAGAAAAAAATAAAGGGGAGAAACAAAAAAAACAGCACGAAAAAGAGAAAAAATTTTAAAAATAGAAAAAGAAAAAAAAGATTTCCCCCCTTTTTTTTTCCCCCCCCCTTTTTTTTTTTTTTTTCCCCCCCCTTTTTTCTTTCTCTTCTTTCTCCTTCTCTCTTTTTTCTCCTCTCTCTTCTCTCTCTCTCTCTCTCTTCTCTTCCCCCTCTCTTTTGTTTATTTTTTTTTTTTATTTAAACTTTTAAATTTGGAAAAAAAAAGGGGGTTAATGTGCAAAAGTCCGTTCTCTCTCTCCTCTTTTCCTTCTCTCTTCTTCTCTCTTCTCTCTCTTCTCTCTCTCTCCCTCTCTCTCTTCTTCTCTCTCCCCTACTACATTTTGTTGCTCTTGCTATTATTGTTTTTTGCTGTCGAGTAATAGCATGTACCAATTACACCAAAGACTAACAATTATAAAAGATTAATTACCCTATTATTAATAACACCAAGGTTATATTAATATACACCGTACTATGTCTTTTTTCTATGCATATTTGTTGCTAATCTCACCTCGCCACAGGGAAAACAAGTACTAATGAGCAGTGTGTAGATGTGACGCGAGCTTCAAACACCTGCTGAAATCATTCTTCTTGTTCCTCCTTCGTCATTATTATGTTATTTTATCATATCTTTATTTTTATCTTCATTCATTTTCTTTCTTTTCATATTTTTCCTCCTCTTTCCTTCCTTCGTGTTCATTCTTCTTCCTTACTTTCGTCCTTTATCATTTCTTTATTATTCTCTTTCATTAATTATATTCTGCTATGTTATATAAATTTTAACCCACGCATATTTTTCCTCCTCTTCATCTTTCATTTTCTCCCTTCCTTCTTCCTTCCTTTATTCCTTTCATTATATTCCTTCCTTAACTCTTCCTTTACCAAATATCTATTCCTTTCCTTTCTTCCTTTTTCTTCTATTCCACATTTATTTTCTTACTTATTTCCTTTTCCTCCCCTCCCTCCCTCCCTCCCTCCATATCACGTCGTCCTTATTGACAAAGAGGTTACCAGGAAGAGGCCAGAGGAGGAAAGGAGAAAAGGAGGTAGGAAAGAGAGAAAGACAAGGAGGAAAGGAAAAGTGAAGGAGAGAAGGAAGGAAACTGTCTGCCAACTACTCCTAATAGAGACTTGAAGAATGTGGAGGGCGGAGGAGGAGGAGGAGGAATACATAGGAATACATAGGAAGAACATATACCAGGAGACCTATTGGTCTATTACAAAGGTATCTGCTGAACTACATACTACTAACTATCAAACTACATGTAAGAGATCAGTTGGAAAAGGATACCATGTTCCTAAAGATGATAGGAACATAGAAGTTTCAGAGTGAAGAATGAGAGGAAATGAAGTACCGTATGCTAACTGGTATAACCACTAACAATAATATAATCAATCCAGTGGATGTTATAATATAACTCGCTGGGTAAAAAAAACCCATTTACTTTACAGTACGCAATTAGTCTGTTTTCAAATGTAGTTATAGTGCTGGCTTCGACAACATTAGCTGGAAATTTGCTCCATCGATTAACAAATCTAACATTGAAATAGTTTTTACGGAGATCTGTGATGAAACGCTGACCATTCAATTATAAACCGTTGTTTCTTGTTTTCACTTGATGAGAAAGATCGAATAGGTTATATTGATTGATGATATCAAATAGTTTAGTTTACAACTCGCAGAGTTGGAATCAGTTTGGTTGCTCTTTGAACTGATTCTAATTTGGCTTCATCTTTTACGAAGCAAGGCGACAAGAATTGAACAGCATATTCTAAGTGTGGCCTAACCAAAATATTTTACTGTAGGTGCGGCCTAACCAAAGAAGTGTATAATCGTGTCATTACTTTCAGAGTTTTACGTTTAATGAAGACCAGCATCATATTCGCCTTTTCACTAGCAGTTAAGCAATGCGTAATAGTTTTAAGATCCTTACTAATGATGACACCTAAATCTTTTTCCTGTTCTACTTCAGTTAACGACTTATTTTGCATCTGATAGTTATATTTGAGGTTATCGTTACATATATGCATTACTTTACATTTATCGGAATTAAATCTTAATAGCCATGCATCGCTCCAATCCAATAATTTGCCTAGATCACGTTGTATGAGTTCACAGTTTTCTCTAGTATATGCGTTACCTCCTAATTTGGTGTCATCACCATATTTGGATATTTTAGATACAAGTCCGCAGTCTAGATCATTGAAATATATCAGGAAAAGAGTTGGACCCAAAACCGAGCCCTTAGGCACCCTACTAGTAACATTTAACCAATCTGATGTCTCGCCATTCATTACTACACGTTGCTTACAGTTAGAAAGCCAATCACCAATCCATAAACATGACTGCTCGCAAAAAAACATGCGCTCTTAATTTGGTCAATAACCGCTTATGGGGAACTGTACGTATCAAAGACTTTCTGAAAATGAAGGTATATTTTATGCGAGGTAGTTTTAGCGTCCCAGTTTGAATAAATAACATTGAAAAAATCGAGTAAGCTATTTAATCTAAGAGTTTAAAAAGTTAAGAAATAAAAGTAATAAGTAAGTTGAAAAATCGTTTAAGTTACTTAATCTTTTTTTTAAACAATGCTAGGAGTTCAATATTAAGTTATTTACATCAAGATACGACACAATTCTATCACGCAATATTTTCTCAAATACTTTAACAATCACAGAAGTTAGACTAATTGGGCGATATTTGTGAGGCTTTTTCTCCCGTTCTTCGATATCGGTGTAACATTAGCTAACTTCCACACCTTTGGAACATTTTTGTCCATTAGCGATTTATTGAAAATAATCTTTAATGGGAGCGAAAGTTGACTGTAACATTCACGAAGTAGTTTAGGTGAAATTTCATCCTCCCCCACGGATTTTGCTGGGTCAAGTTTCTGCAAATATTTTGATATTTCGTCTACCGTTATCTCTCCTATTACCAATCTATCCCTTAATGGTTGCGCAAACATGTGAACTGGTTCTGGTAATGGAGCTTCGTCTTTTTTAATAAAAACCTCATTAAAATAATGATTGAGTACGGACGCCATACTCCTATTGTCGTTTACTAAGATGTTATTCTTGTCTTTCAGAGGCCCAATGCATGTTTTGACGTTTTTATTGCTCTGAACATATTGAAAAAACCTTTTCGGGTTCAATTTAGGTTCCTTAGCAATTTCTTTCTTTAGACCTAATCTGGTCTTCATAACGACGCTTTAATTCATATAAAATCGCAGTTCGTAATGGATCGTTTGTAAACTTTATACGCTCGTCCCTTAGTACTGATGGTATGTCGAATCTCACTAGTCATCCAACAGGGTCTGTTTTTGTTATTCAAGCGACTAGCGACTTCTTACTAAGAGAACATATTTTTCAACAACTGATTGTAGTTTATTTACAAATAAATTACACATGTTTTCAGCTTTATTACCATTTAATATATCAATCCAATCAACTTCATATAATACCATGCTGATCTTCGTGAAATAAGATGGAAAGAATAAATAGAAATAAATTAAATGATGGATAGGAAGAATACAAAACAAACAAGCATAAAATTAAAGAGGAGGAGGAAGAGGAAGAGGAAGAGAAAGAGGAAGAGGAAGAGGAAGAGGAAGAGGAAGAGGAAGAGGAAGAGGAAGAGGATAAGGAGAAGGAACAGGAGGAGGAGGAGGAAAAGGAG
>JACEEZ010001138.1:111221-113721 GCA_016584305.1 Chionoecetes opilio | reverse complement strand
GAGAGAGAGAGAGAGAGAGAGAGAGAGAGAATGAACATGCCATTTTATTTATCCAGCCACTCTTCCTTATAAGTATGGACCAAAACTGTACCGTTATATTTCAACATTTATTTAGTCATAAACTCGAATTTCACGCTTGTTTATTGTCTCACAAACAGTAACGATAGTTATACTAGTATCTAAATACTAGTAACTAATAACCAGTAACTAGTAACGATAACTCTGATCTCTCTCTCTCTCTCTCTCTCTCTTCTCTCTCTCTCTCTCTCTCTCTCTCTCTCTCTCTCTCCTCTCTCTCTCTCTTCCGATGATTCATTATGGACCGTAAAAACTAAGAGACATTTGCAATAGTACACTAGGAAAAAAAAGTTCCTCTTACGTTGAAAGTTATAGAAAAAAAAAAAATAGAAAAAAAATATAGGTAAAGTTAAGTTTTTTCTCTATTCTATTTTAAGTTTTTTTTTCCTATCTTCTTTACGGGAACTGGTAACGAGAATGGCATTGTGCATCCTCAATCCCTATTTTTCTAGCCCTACCCCAGTGCCTTACGACGTAAATATAATAACAAATAAAATGAAAGGTTTAAGTTACGTTAAGGTTTTTATGTTACCTTACTTCCAATACTCTCTCTCTCTCTCTCTCTCTCTCTCTCTCTCTCTCTCTCTCTCTCTCTCTCTCTCTCTCTCTCTCTCTCTCTCTCTCTCTCTCTCTCTCTCTTTAATTTAACAAAAGTTACAATAAGGCTTAATTAAAGTTACACGTTGTATGTGGAACTATTTTAAAAGCCTATACATAAAAAGAGATATACAATAAGATTATAACATACAATATATACA
Source organism: Chionoecetes opilio (assembly GCA_016584305.1). Lineage (NCBI taxonomy): Eukaryota > Metazoa > Arthropoda > Malacostraca > Decapoda > Majidae > Chionoecetes > Chionoecetes opilio. The sequence continues at coordinate 112,885 of JACEEZ010001138.1, read as the reverse complement.
ATATATACAGGGAAAATTTCATACTGAATATACAATATATAAATAGTCTTAAGAGTCAGTTTTATCAGGACATCACTAGCGGGGACGTTTGAGTTTTACGCCACCTGTGGGCAGCCAATTTCACTTGGTGTGCGGACATGTTCTGTACGTCAGGTGTGGCTACCGTGAACATGTTCCGTAGTCGCGATGTCCTGGCTGTGTAGGTGCGCTGGTGCTGCCTCGAGTGTGATCGCGGCACCTTCACAAGCACGTCACTCGAGGGTGTAGTCCTCGACCATCTCTGGACAGCACGTGGAGGAAGCCTGAGCGAGCTGAGGTGAGGTACCTCCTGCACCTGAGCTTTGTGACACACCGCCAGCGCTCACACGTCCCGGCGGTGCTCCAGCGATGTCACGCCAGGAGACGACTGTTGGTCCTCCTCTATCCCCACCAGTCGAAGGGCACGTCGCTGTACTGCATCCAGTCTCTGCAATTGGGTGGCTGCACTCAACATCCATGACAAGACACCATACTCCATACACGGCCGTATCTGGGCCTTGTACAATGTGAGGATGCCTCGTGAGTCGAGGCTTCCCGCCACCCTCCGCAGGACAGACAAGCGCAGAGAGACCTGGTGGACAGCAGCAGCAACGTGGTAATCGAAGCGCAGGCCACGGTCCACAGACACTCCCAGAATCTTAACGTGATCCTGGAGCGGCAGTGTCTTGCCTCCGAAACACAGTCGTCCTGAGACGGCTTGAGAGGCAGCTGGGGACCGTGAGATGACCATCGCTTGCGTCTTCTCCGAAGCAAAGCTGACTTGCCACGACACTCCCCACTCCTCCACCAGTCTGAGCTGCCTGTTCAGCTCACTAATGGCGCGCTGGCTGTCAGGGCGGCAGTAAGAGCGAAAAAGTGTGCAGTCATCAGCGTATGCTGCCACTGTTGGAAGCTGCCGGAGGAGGTCATCGATGTATATATTCCACAGGATTGGGCCCAGCACGGAACCATGTGGAACTGAGGCTGTATGGGGAATGGCCGTGATGACTGCCAGTTGATCAGCACCTGAAGGGTCCTTCTATGGAGGTAATCCTCGAGCAGCAGTTGTAGGTCACCCCAAAGACTACTGTATACTGGACTTGTTTCTCGGGCTTCGCGCCAACCCGTCCATGACCAGTGGAGGCTGATCGGCAAGGTAAAAAAGTGTTCCATGAATACAGTAGACTAAAGTTTATCAGCATAGATGATATACTGTTATCTTCGTAAATGTTTGTTCTATAATACTATCAAATAAAAAACAGTAAAACACACTTAAAATAATACCATTATGAGACTGAATAAATATGCATGAACATTCACTTAAACTCTTCGTCATTTAATATTTTGCGAGACAACTTATGATAGAGCATATCAATAGAAGTGGAGCTTTATTAGCTTTCTATTGATAAATTTCGTTTTCTGATAATTGAATTAGCACCATGCATATATTAGCGTTAACCAAATAAATATCATCATCAATCGGATCGGCAAGAAAAAATGCGTTCCATGAATACAGTAGACTATGGTTTATCAATATAAATGATATACTGTTATCTTCGTAAATGTTTGTTCTATAATATTGTCAAATAAAAAACAGTAAAACACACTAAAGAAATGCCATTATGAGACTCTGAAGAAATATGCAT
>JACEEZ010001138.1:91221-108721 GCA_016584305.1 Chionoecetes opilio | reverse complement strand
CCCGTTTCCTGTGCAATGTGAATTTTCCTCATGGTTTCAACTCGCATGACGTTTTTTAGGCTTTTCAAGCTTTCCATTTGTGCACTTTGTCTGTTTCTAGACATGGTTTCCTTTAGCTCCAAGATAACATTCTGGTCTGTTTCGCCCTTTGCGTCATGAGCTAAGATTTTTTCGGTGAGGGACCTGGTGAGCTTGATGGAGTTTCGGTTTTCTTCCTTGGCCATTTTCTCAGGGGACGTGATCCCCATCCCACCCAGTCTTGGTGGAAGTGACAGCAGCTCCCTCACGTCCTTTCCTATGATGAAATTCGTTTTTAGCAGTGCTGGTAAGAAGGTTTTACTGATGGATTCTTCCAATGGTCTGAGGAGACGGCTTGAGACGGAGCTTGACGAAGCTCCATCGATGTTGTAGGCCGTGTGTGAATGCTGAGTAAGCTGCATGTGGTTCTGTCTTGGCCATGCCGGACAAGACGCCCACCTCTTTCACCCACTCTGATACTTTCTCCTCAACATATTTCGCCTTGAACTCCTGTGTTCCAATCACTGCTCCCAAATGCCGCTGCCCGTCCTTTGTCACAGTGACTCCACTGTCTCTGAAAAATCGCACTCCACTTTCATAATGTTCGGGTTTTACAATGAGGACGGACTTGGTGTCGTTGGGTGTGTATCCTATAGTAGGGCCGTTCTTCTTCACAAGATCCCACCACTTCTTTAGTTCTGAGATTTTCCCGGCCCCTGTTAGGTCATCCGCATATGCCACTTGCTTCACCTGTGTTTTTTCATATGAAATCTCCTCTTGAAGCACTGATAGGCCAATGGCGTACATTGCCATGGCTACTGGGTCACCTTGCGTTGTTCCCTCCCTTGATTTCAAAATGTTAACAATACTATTTTTACTATTATCTCTTATGAACATGTCTGAAGGATCTCTGTATGTGTTTTCCACGTATGTCGTGAGTGGGGGACACTTCATTCGAATGTTGTGGAGCATTGTCTTTCTGTTTATCGTGTTGAATGCATTTTTTGCGTCCACAAATAACACCACTTCGCAATCTTCCTGACCAAAGATCATCCTCATGGCGTGGATGGCCGCTTCACTGCCTGCCTGCTGTCCCGCGCACACCTGTAGGTTCCCTGCCGCTCTTCTTACATCCTCCTTGACCACCGCCAAAATGCATTTCCCTATAATCCGGCGGAGGACTTCCCCAACGCCGATAGGCCTGCAACCTGGCTTCTTGTCAAGGAGGATAAGGCGGCAAGCAGTCAGGGCGTCAACATGTCGGCAGTCGGTGGCGGCAAGTTTTCTCGCTATTTTTGCTATGACGCTGTACAAGTCACCAGCGGCACTGCTCCAGTGAGTGCTGCTCAGCAAGCGACACCACCCTCTTGCATCCATGCCTGAGGGACCCCCGCTGCCTTTTGTCTGGAGAGCTTTTTTCCACACCAACTCTCCTGTAATCATCTCATATATACTACTACTACTACTACTACTACTACTACTACTACTACTACTACTACCAATACTTATGTGGCTTCTGTAATAACGGAGCTAATATAAAGCCTTACACACACACACACACACACACACACACATACACACACACACACACACCGCCTGGTGGGTTAGAGCGCCCGGCACCATTCTGTGGTCCAGCGTTTGATCCCCTGCCTCGCTCATTCCCGGGGATTTTTCCACAGAGAAATTCGGAGGGTTAGTGTCAAGAGGATGGGGCTGTGTGGTGTGTGAGGTCCCAACATTATCCATCGGTAATATAATCAGCTCTAGGCTCGCACCGGAAGGGTGAAACTGCCGATCGCGGGCCAGATCGCGTGGGCAAGACCATGGGTGAACACTCTCACACACACACACACACACAATACACATATTGTTTCCTTTTTCACGTCTTTTCCATAGAAGTAGATGAAGGAGGAGGAGGAGGAGGAGGAGGAGGAGGAGGAGGAGGAGGAGGAGGAGGAGGAGGAGGAGGAGGAGGAGGAGGAGGAGGAGGAACAATATTCTCCCTTATGGAAGTAATCAGAAAAAACTGAGCAAAGGAAGGCGTCACTCACACACACACACACACACACACACACACATACACACACACACTCTCACACACACACACACACACACACACATACACACACACACTCTCACACACACACACACACACACACTCACACACACACACATACACACACACACTCTCACACACACACACACACACACACACACACACACACACACACATACACACACACACTCTCACACACACACACACACACACACACTCTCACACACACACACATACACACACACACTCTCACACACACACACACACACACACACACACACACACACACACACACACACACACACACACAAACTTGTAAAGTTTGAAACAGAAAATGGAATACAAACTGCAAAAAGAAACATTGTAAATAAGAAAAAGCCAGGAAAATGGAGTAATGACAAAGCAGTTGAGTATACCATGAACATTGATACCCAATATGTTGATAATTTATTCTTGGAAGCTGATAACATGACAATCGAGGAGTTGAGTAAAAAAATAAAACATGTATTAGTGGATCCAGCATTGGAGGTATTTCCACCCAGAGTACACAAAACATACATAAAAACAAGCAACAACTCTAGCGTGCCAGGTTATGACACAAAGTGTTGGAACAGCAGGAGAGATTATCATAGAGTTAAGCATAAACACAATGTTTGTAAAACTGAAGACAGCTATAATGATATGATTGTTAGGAGCAAAACCTATAAAAGTGAATTAAAAAGGGTAAATAAGGAAATAGAGACTATTGTAAAAAAGTTAACGGAAAGTAAAAAGGCAAAGATCCAAAATGTTACTGGCAGTTATTAAAGGGTAATAAAGGACATGCACATGATATAAAGTTACCTCTTCATTAATTCTTGGATCATTTTAAAATGTTATCAGAGACTAACGCTGATGATGTAGGTAATTTACCTAATGATGTTGAAGATATTGTTGTACCTGAATTAAGTGTGACACTTGATGATCCCATTACTGAAGAGGAAGTAAACAAAAGTATTAACAAACTTAAAAACAACAAGGCAGTAGGGATTGATTGCATAATGAATGAATATATTAAGAACACTAAGGATTTATTGTGCCCATTATATGTAAAATTATTCAACAAGATCCTAGATTCAGGTGTAATGCCTGAAGAATGGCTTGTAGGACAGTAGGTTGCATTATCCCTATTTATAAGAACAAAGGAGATAAAAATGATGTGAACAATTATAGAGGGATCGCTCTTTTGAGTTGTATGAGTAAATTATTCACATCTATACTAAATGACAGGTTGACAGCACACTGTGATGAACAAAAATGTTATCCATGAGAACCAGGCAGGATTTAGAAAATGTTATTCAACTGTAGACCATATATTTGTGCTTAAATGAAACTATAAGAAAGCATTTGATATGGTGTGGAGAGAAGGACTGTGGTATAAGCTTGTCAAATCTGGTATTAATGGAAAAGTTTATAATTTGATTAAGAATATGTATTATAACATCAAGTCTTGTGTCTTACACCAACAGGAAACATCAGACTTTTTTGTTAGCCATAAAGGAGTGAGGCAGGGAGAACATCTTTCGCCTTTACTGTTTGCTATGTATATTAATGATCTTGAAGAATATTTATTGGATAATAATTGTAGACATCTAAAATATAATGATGACTGTCTTAATATGTATCTGTAAGTACTTGTTTTGATGTATGCAGATGATACTGTTATACTAGCAGACAATGAGGAAGGTATTAAGAATGCTCTTGAGTTATTAGAAAATTATATTAATGATTGGAAGTTGGAAATTAATTGTAATAAAACAAAGGTGCTCATATTTGGAAAGGGTAAGATTCAACGTGATGGTTATAATCTAAATTTAATGGAAAAAATGTGGAAACTGTAAGGGATTGTAAATATCTCGACATTTTATTTAACTATAATGGGAGATTTAGGAAAAGTCAACTTGAATGTGTACAGTCAGCAACAAGAGCTATGTATTGCCTTATTGGGAAAAGTAGAAAATTTGATTTGCCTATAGACCTTCAAATAGAGTTGTTCCAACCCACTGTGTTACCAATAATGTTGTATGGGTGTGAAGTGTGGGGGTTATTATGTAATTAGGGAAATGGAAATCTTATATATGAAATACTTGAAACATATACTAGGTGTGCACAAAAACACTTGTAAAGATATTGTTTATGGTGAACTTGGGATATACCCTGTGGAAATTTATATCAAAACTAGAATGATTAGTTATTGGATACGTTTAATCACGGGTAAACCAGGAAAACTAGCTTATGCTATGTATCAGTGCCTAATGTATTTGCATTTTGTTGGACACTACACTTCTCCGTGGTTAAGGGAAATTGAGTATATTCTAAATAAATGTGGCATGTCAGGAATCTGGTTGTCCCAAGAAATAATGAACTTAGTATGGTTAAAGAAAGCTATTGAACAAAATCTTAAAGATCAGTGGATCACTGTTTGGTATAGTAACATCATGACAAAATCTGTATGTAGTGTCTATGTAACCTATAAATGTATATATGAAAGGGAAGAATATTTAACTAAACTAAAAGACAAAATCAAGAATCACCCTTGCGAAGATATGATCAAATAATAATAGATAACCAGTGATTGTTGGCAGATATCAAAATAGTATTAGGGAAGAAAGGTTTTGTAGTAAATGTAACACCAGGGCCATTGGGGATGAATATCATGTTATTTTTTAGTGTAGTAATCCAGAAATATCAGGAGCTAGGAAAACTTATTTACCTGAATTTTTCTGGAACAGACCTAATAATAATAAGTTTATTATGTTGATGCAAAGCAAAACTACTGTATTACTGTACCATTTAGTATAATTTTTTAATATTTAAAATTTACAGATGATCCAAAGGAACAAAGATGTACATATAAACCTAAATGTATTTAAGTAAATTTTATTTTGAATGTATTTTAGTATGGGATTGAACAGAGCTGTGCTTCATACTTTTGTATCAAAAGTCTGAGCAATAAATAATTTTCAGTTTTCAGTTTCAGTTTCACACACACACACACACACACTCATACACACACACAAACACACACACACACACACACACACACACACACACACACGCACACGCACAAATAGAGATAGATAGATAGATTTATTGACTACAGTTTTTATAACACAAAACATACTCACAAGTAATGCAAATACAAAATCTCCACAGCAAGTAAGATCACATGTAGTCCACAATATTAATAGTCATTAATTAAATTAATACATTGCAGCAAAATTACTCCTAAGCAAAAACATCAAAAAACACAAAACTTAAGCAAAGAAAACGCATAACCTCTATTAACTAAATATACTTGACTTATATGCATAATATATACATCAAGTAGTGTTAGCCATTGACAATTATCCCTCATTTATATAGCTTTAGCACATCATATATTATACTACACTAGCCGCAAAGCCGCCCTCCGGGCGGACTTTCTGGTTAGCTCCTGCGGAGGGCTATTGGTGTGACTCTTGGCCCACCACCTGTGTTTGGTGGGCCTTCGGCCCACCAAACACAGACTCTCCAGATAGCCCCTTCTAACTTTCCTGAAATCATGGATGTAGAAATGTATGTATTAACGCCAACCCATTCACATCACCCCCAACCCATTCACTCACCCATTACCCATCACCCCCCACCCATTCACTCACTCATTACCCATCACCCCCCACCCATTCACTCACCCATTACCCATCACCACACACTCATTCACTCACCCATTACCCATCACCCCCACCTATTCCCTCACCCATCACCCATCACCCCCCACCCATTCACTCACCCATCACCCCACACCCATTACCCATCACCCAACCCATTCACTCACCCATTACCCATCAGTCCATCACCCTACATCAAGGTTTCCTCAATTCTCGCAACCCACTTTTTTTTCACAATTCTCGCTAATAGGCTACTAAAAATAAAAATAAAATAAAGTAATCGGATCATCCCAAAATTGGGCTTAAAATGTTCCCCTGGTCAACCCGGTTCCAAAAATGTGCCATATGATGGGATTTCGCCACGGGGGGCGGCACCTATCGCGGACACACAGACAGACACACACACTTTCGCTTATATTATTACTAGCCGCAAAGCCGCCCCCCGGGCGGACTTTTTGGCTAGCTCCTGCGGAGGGCTATTGGTGGGCCTTCGGCCCACCAAACACAGACTCTCCAGATAGCCCCTTATAATTTTCCTGAAATCATGAATGTAGAAATTTATGTATTAACGCCAACCCATTCACATCACCCCCAACCCATTCACTCACCCATTACCCATCACCCCCCACCCATTCACTCACCCATTACCCATCACCCCCCACCCATTCACTCACCCATTACCAATCACCACACACCCATTCACTCACCCATTACCCCCCACCCCCCACCTATTCCCTCACCCACCACCCATCACCCCCAACCCATCACCCCCCACCCATTCACTCACCCATCACCCGACACCCATTACCCATCACCCCACCCATTCACTCACCCATTACCCATCACCCTACATCAAGGTTTCCTCAATTCTCGCAACCCACTTTTTTTCACAATTCTCGCTAATAGGCTGCTAAAAAAAAGAAGAAAAAGTGACCGGATCATCCCATAACTGGGCTTAAAATCTTCCCCTGGTCAACCCGGTTCCAAAACTGTGCCATATGAGGGGATTGCGCCACTGGGGGCGGCACCTATCGCGGACACACAGACAGACAGACAGACAGACAGACACACTTTCGCTTATATTATTATGGATAGATATTACATCTTTTGTAAAGTTTGCAAAAAGATCCTCCAAAGTATGGAAGGCATACCTGTGCCTCTAGTGTTGTGTTAGGACACACTGCTCCACCACGTGCCTCTCCGTCTGCACCTCACCACACCTTCACAGCAGCTCTTCCAGCGGTAAGCGGTCCCGCCCGCAGCTATTGCAGCGCCCAGTCTCTACTGCTAAGGTGTGGCCAGACACTCGAAACTTTGTAAATAATATTCATTGAAACTCATTTATTGGCTATCTCTGAGTGTAAATGTTGCGTATAGTCAAAGTAGGGTTAAGATCTTTGTACACAATACACCTCGTCCTCGATGCATTTCATTCTCTAACACAACTTTTTGACTTTTCTAACAACACAGACACATCTGGCGCTTCCTCTCTTATCATTTCGCTCACAAGCTTTCCTATCAGTGTGTTAATTCGCTTCAATTACTTTTCTTATTGCTAAAGAAAGTGGATCATCAAGCATACCAACCCTTTCATCCCACATTTTCTTGAAAAATTTATGTTGTTTATACCTCACAAGGTCGGGAAGCAGCGGGTAGCCTGACTCAACGTAGCAAACAACATTTGGAGTAGTCTTCCTCACCCCTAACAGCTGTTTCAGTGCCCAGTTGTACAGTTTCACCACAGGTTTCATGTCAGCACTCACCCATGACTCGCAGCCATACACGAAGGACGACAAGAGCGCTGCGTCAAACACCCGTCGCTTCACTATGAATGGAATGTCATTATTCTTCTTTGAAAATCATATAAACTTTAACACATGACATAATTTGCCTTTTGCATGTAACTTAACAGCAGACGACACAGAACCGTCACATGTGAACGGTGAACCCAAATACTTGTAACTAGTAGGCTACAGTGCTCGATCATCATCTCGCCCACACGAAACGGCTCATCATCGCCTCTCTCACCATTGATGACAAAAAACCGCACACAAGACACACACACACACACACACACACACACACACACACACACACACAGATACAACACAAAAAAGAGATGGATGGGCAGATTGCGTAGATCTAGATATTAAAAAGGCATTTGATAAAGTTCCCGAGAGGCTACTTTGAAAACTGGAAAATGTAGGAAGAATCAAAGGGATGCAAAAGAAAAAACTATTAAAAGGAAAGCAGAAAGTTGGACACTCGAGTATTACAAAAAGTCGAAGTGCTTCTGTTTCCAAATGACCGTGTGTGTGTGTGTGTGTGTGTGTGTGTGTGTGTGTGTGTGTGTGTGTGTGTGTGTGTGTGTGTGTGTGTGTGTGTGGTGTGCGCGTGCGTGCGTGCGTTGCGTGCTCGTGCGTGCGTGCGTGCGTGCGTGCGTGCGTGCGTGCGTGCGTGCGTGCGTGCGTGCGTGCGTGCGTGCGTGCTGTGTGTGTGTGTGTGTGTGTGTGTGTGTGTGTGGTGTGTGTGTTGTTTTCCATATTTTCGTCTTTTGTTGATAATTAAATTTCCCTCTCTCTCTCTCTCTCTCTCTCTCTCTCTCTCTCTTCTCTCTCTCTCTCTCTCTCTCTCTCTCTCTCTCTCTCTCTCTCTCTCTCTCTCTCTCTCTCTCTCTTCCCTACCATCATAACTTCCCATTTTCTTCTGCCATCATATTGAATGTACAAAAATGTAAATCGAAAACAGAAAAAACATTGCAAAAATAAGAGAGAGAGAGAGAGAGAGAGAGAGAGAGAGAGAGAGAGAGAGAGAGAGAGAGAGAGAGAGAGAGAGAGAGAGAGAGAGAGAGAGAGAGAGAGAGAGAGAGAGAGAGATATGCACAGACAAAATGAGATAAGAAGAAAAAAGGTGGAAGTGAAGGAAGGAAGGAAGGAAGGAAGAGTATAGAGGTAACAATTTTTTTACTCTCAAATGAAATTAGGAGGAAGACCTCTTACTTATACTTTCCTCCTCTTAATCATCATCATCATCATCATCATCGAAAAGGAAGAAGAAAATAAATAATTATTGATATTATTGATTTTTTTCCTTATTTCGAATTTGCTTTTGAATGAAACGTTATTACCATTATCATTATCTTATTATTGTCATTTCTATCATTATTATTATTATTATTATCATTATTACTACTACTACTACTACTACTACTACTACCACTACTTCTACTACTACTAACTACTACTACTACTACTACTGCTACTACTACTACTACTACTACCACCACCACCATAACTCTAGGATCGCAAGTTCAATTTTTACTTTACAAACAAACTTGCAACCGCTTCCCCTTTGACAACTTGATGGCTATATTCCTCCTCCTCCCTCCTCCTCCTCCTCCTCCTCCTCCTCCTCCTCCTCCTCCTCCTCCTCCTCCTCCTCCTCCTCCGAATATGATGTTGGGCTTTATTAAACGCAATTTTGAACACAAAACTCCGAAAGTAATGACACAATTATACACGTCCTTGGTTAGGCCACACTTGGAATATGCCGTCCAATTCTGGTCGCCCTGTTTCGTAAAAGACCAAGCAAAATTGGAATCAGTGCAAAGAAGAGCAACCAAACAAATTCCATCTCTGCGAAATTCATCTTATGAAGAGAGACTGCGGAAACATAATATGTTTTCCTTAAAGGATCGTAGAATCCGTGGGGACTTGATAGAGAAACCTTTAAGATCCTAAAAGGATTTGATGTCATTAATCAAGAGAACCTATTCGAGCTTTCAACTCAAGTGACAACAAGAAATAATGGTTTAAAACTAAACGGTCAACGTTGCATCACTGATCTCCGTAAAAATTATTTCAATGTGAGAGTCGTTGATCGATGGAACAAGTTACCAGCAAATGTTGTCGAAGCCAGCACAATAACTACATTTAAAAACAGACTTGACGCGCACTGTAAAGTAAATGGGTATTGATAGTGCCCTGCGAATTCATATTTAGTCCCCCGGATCGATTAGTGTTAGTGGTAGTTGTAGTTAGTATATTTCATACCCTATTTTTCTGCACTATGAAACTTCCGTGTTCCTATCTTCTTTTAAGGACATGGTATCCTTTTCCAACTGTTTTCTTACAAGTAGTTGATAGTTAGTAGTATGTAGTTCAGCAGATACCCTCGTCATGGACCAATAGGTCTCCTGGTGTCTGTTATTCCTATGTAATCCTATGTAATCCTCCTCCTCTTCCTCCTCCTCTTCCTCCTTCTTCTCCTCCTCCTCTTCCCTTCCCCCAAAAAAACCCTCCCCAAACTTCCATTACTCAGGAGGGATTGGGGAAGATGAAGAAGAAGAAGAAGAAGAGGAGAGAGGAAAGTAAAATGGCGATGCAACTAACTTTGAACCTTTCAGACCGAAATCTCACGTTCTGGGTTCGAGTCCTGCTGAAGACAATCTAGTTTTTATTATGTATACTTAAAAAATAGTTCTACCTTCTTTCTTCTTAGGCTATGTTGAAGTGTCTTTTTTATAGTTAAATGGGACACTTGTTTTTTTCTCTCGTTAGTCAGTCATAAAAACTAAGGAATAAAAAATATCGATAAGAGTTTCTTACATTGTTTCTCACTGTTTCCTGCGCGTACCTGTTCACCCCATGTCAAGGGTTCGAATCCTGCTATGAGTACGGTGCGGTTTTTTCTTTCTTTTGCCGGTACATTTAACAGACACACACACACACACAGACACACACACACACACACACAAGTAGTAGTAGTAGTTTATTGACAAAGCATAACACAATACACAAAAAAATCTATACAAAAGAACATCTTATTTTGTTTTGTCCATAATAAAACTAAATAAACAAATAAACTTGAGAGGAGCGTATGAAATTACATATAAACATGAAGTACTTCATATACAAAATTGCACAACTCGCACAAATGAGTTCTTTCATTGAATAATTCGCCAATATCAGAAAAGTTCAACATTGGGTACCTTTCACGGCACCGGGAAGCCAATGGGCAGTCTATCAATACGTGTTTCTCTGTTTGCAGCTGACTATCATCACACTGACACACACGTTCCTCTGGCGGTGTACGGCTCCACCTCCCAACACACACACACACACACACACACACACACACACACACACACACACACACACACATACACACACACACACATACACACACACACACACACACACACACACACACACACACACACACACGTCAAAAAAACTGCATGTATACAACATAATAACGAAAATAATGAAAAAGGTAATAACTGATGATAATAATGTGACAATACTAATGATTTTGGTGATAATAATAATGATATTGATGATAGACAACAATAATAATAATGATATAGCAATAGGACATTAATCCTGCTATTGGTACAAATATAAAAACCTGCCTTTTGGAATATATACGTATGAGTCCTTGATTTTAAGCGGATATAACTAATTATAATTATTATTCTTTCTCTATAATGATTGAAAACCCACCAGGGCAAGCTTTTTGTTACTTTGTTTTGCCTTGGCCAGTCCTTTGTGAAATAAAAAAATGAAATGAAAAATAAGTGTCGGCGGCATATCTACATGAAAGAAATCTACATCTACATAATATACAGGACACATACCTACATAAAATAAATCTACAACACATAACACATATCTACATATAATATAACCTACATCTACATAATATACAGGACACTTATCTACATAAAATAAAACCTACATCTATACAATATACAAGACAAATAAAATACCTGCAGGAAATTATTATAAGAAAAATCTGCAGAAGAAATCCTTGTTATGAAAAATTGAACATAATTTCTTGAACATATTTTCTGAAGTTCATTTATTAAAACCAAGGCAAAACAAATGTCAAGCTTTTCCATATTCCTATCTAATCATAAGGCAGATGAAAAAAAACGTACAATATTATAAGTTAAAAAAAAAAATCCTTTGCGCAAAAAAACCAACCCTTCGTAAGTCTGAATTCGCAAAAACTGAGAATGCCAATTACCCATTAAACGGCAGTTAGGACGCACAAAGGCATGGGGATAATGGAGCAGTTAAAAAATGTTCGTAAGGAAGAAAAAATCATAGAATGCATCACAACAGGTTAATCTTGCCAACAAAGGTACGTTACTGAGACCCTTAATTAACGTGCGGGGGTAATAAAAAATCCCTGTCCTTTACCATACAAACTTAGCTCAACTTAGGAAACTGAAGGGAAGGGTTGGTGGTGGTGGTTGTGGTGGTGGTGGTGGTGGTGGTGGTTGTAGTAGTGGTGGTAGTGGTGGTGGTGATGGTGGTTATAGTAGTTAGTGGTGGTGGTGGTGGTGGTTGTAGTAGTGGTGGTTGTAGTAGTGGTGGTGGTTGTAGTAGTGGTGGTGTTGGTGGTGGTGGTGGTTGTAGTGGTGGTGGTGTGGTGGTGTGGGTTGCGTATGGTGGTGGTGGCGGGTGACTGGTGGAGGTGGTGGTGGTGATGGTGGTGGTGGCGGATGTAGTAGTGGTGGCGGATGTAGTAGTGGTGGTGGTTGTAGTAGTGGTGGTGGGTGTAGTAGTGGTGGTGGTTGTAGTAGTGGTGGTGGTTGTAGTAGTGGTGGTTGTAGTAGTGGTGGCTGTAGTAGTAGTGGTGGTGGTGGCGGTGGTGGTGGTGGTGATGGTGGTGGTGCGGTGATGGTGGTGGTGGTGGCTGTAGTAGTGGTGGTGGTTGTAGTAGTGGTGGTGGGTGTAGTAGTGGTGGTGGTTGTAGTAGTGGTGGTGGTGGCGGTGGTGGTGGTGGTGGTGATGGTGGTGGTGGTGGTGATGGTGATGGTGGTGGTGGTGGCTGTAGTAGTGGTGGTGGTTGTAGTAGTGGTGGTGGGTGTGGTAGTGGTGGTGGTTGTAGTAGTGGTGGTGGTGGTGCGGTGGTGGTGGGTGGTGGTGGTGATGGTGTGTGGTGGTGGTGGTGGTGTGTGATGGTGGTGGGTGTGGTAGTGGTGGTGGTTGTAGTAGTGGTGGTGGTGTGTGTGGTGGTGGTGTGGTGGTGGTGGTGGTGATGGTGATGGTGGTGGTGGTGGCTGTAGTAGTGGTGGTGGTTGTAGTAGTGGTGGTGGGTGTAGTAGTGGTGGTGGTTGTAGTAGTGGTGGTGGTTATAGTAGTGATGGTTGTAGTAGTGGTGGCTGTAGTAGTAGTGGTGGTGTGGTGGTGGTGGTAATGGTAGTTTTTAGTTCTTCTGCCATCTTTCCTTCCTTTCTTTCCTGCTCACCTTCCTTTCTTCCCTTTTTTTTCTCTTCCTGCCTTTCCTTTCATTCTTCCTGCCTTCTTTCATGTTTTTTTTTCATTCTCTTCCTTCATTTTCTTATTTTCTTCCTTCCTTTCTTTCCTGCCCTCCTTTTTTTCTTTTGTACTCTTCCTTCCTTATATTATTTTCTTTCTCCTGCCTTTCTTACTGGTTTATTTATTTTCCTATTTTCCTAACAAAATTTCCTGATTTCTTTCCTCCCTTCCTCCTTTCCTTTTTTCATGGTTTTCTTCCTTCATTCCTTTTTTACTCTCTTACTTCTTTCCTCTTCCTTTTTCTGTATTTTTTCCTTCCATAATTTCCATCTTCCTTCCTTCCTTGCAGCATTTCTTCCTTCTATCATTACTTTTCATCTTATACTTGCATTCTTATCGCCGTTTCTCATTTTGATATCTTTTATCCTTTCTTATAATATTCTCTCTTATTTCTTTTCATTCTTTCTATCTTCCATACTCTTAATTTTCTTTTTTTTTCATCAATTCTTACATTCTATCTTTTAGTTTGGATTTACTCTTTGATTTTTGGCTAATTTTGTGTCTTTCTTCTTTTCTTTAACTTTTACTTTATATATTTCTTTCTTAATTTTTCTTCCTCCACCGTTACCATCATATTTTTTTAACCTCTTTCTCATCTTTATTCACATTTCCCTCTTCCTATACTATCAAACCTTCTTCATCTCCTCCTCTTTTCTTTAATCACGCAATCCTCCTCTACATCTCTTCCTTTCTCTTCCTCCTCCATTTCCTCTTCTATTAAATCCTGCAATCTTTTCATGCACATCTTCTCCTTCTCCTCCTCCATGAAAATAACTTAATATTAAACTCCCAGCATGGTTTCCGAAATAAGAGATCTTGCTTAACAAACCTACTCGATTTTTTCAATGTCATTTATTAAAACTGGGACGCTAAAATTCCTTCGGATATAATATACCTCGATTTTCAGAAAGCCTTCGATACAGTTCCCCATAAGCGGTTATTGACCAAGGTCAAGGCCCATGGTTTAGGAGAGCAGTGCTGTTTATGGATTGGCATTGGCTTTCAAACCGTAAGCAACGTGTAGTAATCAATGGCGAAGCATCTGAGTGGTTAGATGTTACTAGTGAGGTGCCTCAGGGCTCGGTCTTGGGTCCAACTCTTTTCCTGATATATAACAACGATCTAGAGATTCTAGACTGCGGACTTGTATCTAAAATATCCAAATATGGTGATGACACCAAACTAGGCGGTAAAGCATATACTTTGAGAAAACTGTGAACTCATACAACGTGATCTAGAGTAGACAAACTATCAGATTGGAGCGATAAATAGCTATTAAGATTTAATTCCGGTTAATGTAAAGTAATGCATATAGGTAATGATAACCTCAAATATAACTAAAAGATGTATATAAAAGTCGTTAACTGAGGTACAGCAGGAAAAGGATGTAGGTGTCATAATTAGTAATGATCTTAAAAGTAGTACGCATTGCTTAGCTGCTCGTAAAAAGGCGAATATGAGGCTGGGTTTCATCTAACTCAAATTTGAACATAAAACTCCTAAAATAATGACACGACTATACACGTCTTTAATTAGGCCGCACTTGGAATATGCCGTTCAATAAATTCTTACACTAATTCTTAAAAAATTGATGTCGTCAATCAAGAGAACCTATTCTAGCTTTCTCCTCAAGTGACAACAAGAAACAACGGTGTAAAACTGAATGGTCAGCGTTTTACCACCGATATCCGTAAAAATGATTTCAATGTTAGAGTTGTTAATCGATGGAACAATTTACCAGCTAATGTTCTCGAAGCCAGCACAATAACTACATTTATAAACAGACTGGACGCGTACTGTAAAGTAGATGGGCTTTGATATTGCCCTGCGAATTATATCACAACGTCCACCGGAACGATTAGTGTTAGTAATAGCATCAGTTAGCATACTTCATATCCTCTCATTCTTTACCATGAAACTCCCATGTTCCTATCTTCTGTAGGGGCATGGTATCCTTTTCCAACTGTTCTCTTACATGTAGTTTGATAGTTAGCAGTATGTAGTCCAACAGATACCCTCGTTATAGACCAATATGTCTTATGTCTTACATCCAATGTTTCTCATTTACCACTATTTTTATCAAGATCAAAACTAGGATTTAGTTTTCCACTTTTCAATACAAACGCCTTGAGGCCAAATATCTGACGATAAAACTTTAAACTTGTCTCCCACACAAACTGATAAATTGTAAGATTTAAATGTAGCAAATTCATTTGAAAACAGCTGCAATTCAAAATCATTGATTCCTATTTCTGTTATATACTCTTTTATTACTTGATCATCCGTGGTGCTTACAACACGTGAGAAAA
Source organism: Chionoecetes opilio (assembly GCA_016584305.1). Taxonomy (NCBI): domain Eukaryota; kingdom Metazoa; phylum Arthropoda; class Malacostraca; order Decapoda; family Majidae; genus Chionoecetes; species Chionoecetes opilio. The sequence continues at coordinate 93,318 of JACEEZ010001138.1, read as the reverse complement.
TGTCCTCTTATGTGGCGGCGCCCCCTTGAACACCTCACTGGACGCACTGCCCTAGGGCAGCACACTAGGCCTTCTGCCATATCTGGGATTTTACCCGGGTCGACGACTCGAGGCTCCGCGCTCAGGCTGTCGTGGGTGAGGGCTGGGCCTAGTAGGCTTGACGTTCCTTCCTAATTGAACCCAACCATTCCCGTTTGTATCACTACCGCCTCTTCTTATAGCAACATCACTGTTTAGCATCACCCCGTCACCACCAGCGATATCATCACTCTCCGCGGGTGACTGTGCATCATTGCCTCCACAGCGAGGCATTCCCACGACGTTCTGCAGCAACTCATCACCAGCTTCATAACCACGCCCTCTAGATACGTCACGGGGAGGCTCACCACCACTCCGTCCTTCAGTGATGTCATTATGCCCGTCATCATCAGCGCCATCTCCCGTCACAGCATCACCACTCCACAGCCCAACTCTTGTTTGTTGGCCAGCAGCACCATCAGCACCTTCCGGCATCAAACCTCCTGCCTCCAAACCATGCGCTTCATCCCGACAGTCTCTGTGGCCGAGGATTGTCGCCTCTTCCTCTCATACGTTTATCACCACCAGGACTTTGGCGTGACGTAACTGTGGCATAGGTACGTTGGTGGTTCCGTCACGAGATTTGTAATAACAACAGTCTCGAATTCATCTTGATTTCTCCTTTAACGCCTTATTGCATCTTGGTTTGCTATAACTTAGGCTTTTGTTTCACCCATGGTATTTTCCAGATGCTGTACTCGTTCTTGAAGATCCATTATTTATCAGCTGAAGCAAATATCTCTACCTCGTTAAAATGGCGTAATATCACTTCAACAATATTGTTGCGGACACATCTATGAATATGAAATTGCACATAACATAGAAGTTCGTTCAACACAAGTCCACCATCACCCTGTTTTTCAGCTCTCAGCCTCACTCGATGCCATATTTGCTTCACTATAAGCGTTGCCCGAGAGTGAAGCACAGTTCGAATCACCCATTCACCTCCTGCTGGTGACGTGGCTCTGACGGCACTGTGACGTCACTATAGTAGTAGTAGTAGTAGTAGTAGTAGTAGTAGTAGTAGTAGTAGTAGTAGTAGTAGTAGTAGTAGTAGTAATAGTATAGTAGTAGTAGTAGTAGTAGTAGAAGTAGTAGTAGTAACAATTATCAGCATTTCCAATCACATTCTCTCTCTCTCTCTCTCTCTCTCTCTCTCTCTCTCTCTCTCTCTCTCTCTCTCTCTCTCTCTCTCTCTCTCTCTCTCTCTCTCTCTCTCTCTTTCTCTTTCTCTCTCTTTCTCTCTCTCTCTCTCTCTCTTTCTCTCTCTCTCTCTCCTTCATTCTCTCGCTCTTAATCAAACATTTGCCACTAATTTAACTTTTCTACCTTTCCTCCTCCTCCTCCTCCTCCTGCGGCGCTTTACATACGAGAACAAATGAACTAAATTAAGCTGAAGAAATATTTAACTTGTACCATTTAATTCCCTCATTTTCCATTCCCTCATTCCCCCATTTTATTAGTGTGTGTGTGTGTGTGTGTGTGTGTGTGTGTGGTGGGTGGGTGGGTGGTGGGTGGTGGGTGGGTGTGTGGGTGTGTTGTGTGTGTGTGTTGGTGTGTGTGTGTGTGTGTGTGTGTTTGTCTTTTAATTCTTTCCCCCCCTCTCTCTCTCTCTCTCTCTTTCTCTCTCTCTCTCTCTTTTTTTCTCTCTCTCTCTCTCTCTCTCTCGCTTTTCGTCTTCGTATTTTCTTTTAATTCTCTCTGAACTCTTCAAAAGATCAAACTTATGAAGGTTAAGATATTATCAATTTCACCAGAAAAGGCTCCAGTTTGAATTAGCTGACAGACAGACAGACAGACAGACAGACAGAGTGACTGAACGACTGAACGACTGAACGACTGAACGACTGAACGACTGACTGACTGACTGACTGACTGACTGACTGACTGATTTACTGACAGACCGACTGACTAACTGGCTGACTGACTGATTAATAACTGATGCTAATGGCTTACTGCTATTACCAATACAAATATGGTCAGCTACTACTACTCTATACTATACTAATACTCTAACTG
>JACEEZ010001138.1:85710-88835 GCA_016584305.1 Chionoecetes opilio | reverse complement strand
CCCCCTTTTTTGGGGGGAAAAAGGGGATCAAAATTCTTAAAAAAATCCAAATCCTCTCCCTTAATTAAAAAAAACCCCTTTCTTTTCTTCTCTTTCTCCCCTTTAAAAAAAAATCCCCCTTTTAAAAATTGCTTTGTGCTTTGGGCCCCTTTTTTTTTCTTTTTCTTTAAAAAAAAAAATAAAAAGATGGGGAAACACAAAAAAACCCCAAAAAGGAAAAAATTAGAAAAAATTAAAAAAATTTTTAAAAAATAATAAAAAAAAAAAAAAAATATAAAAAATTTTAAATTTAAAAATAAATATAAATATAATAATTAAAAAATTAAAAAAAATTATAAAAAATTTTTAAATAAAAATAATAAATTTTTTTAAAAATTAAAATAAAAATAAAAAATTTATAAAATATTTTTAAAAATTTATATTTTATATAATATATTATTTTAAAATTTTATTTATTATATAAAAAAATTTTTATATTTTTTTTAAAATTTTATTTTTATTTATATTTTAAAAATTTTTTTTATTATTATTTAATTTTATAAATATATATATTTTTTTTTTTTTTTTTTTTATTTTTTTTTTTATTATTTTTTTAAAATTTCTTTTTTTTTTCCCCCTTTCCCTTGTTTTTCCTTTTTTTAAAACCCCGGGTTTTGTCTGTCTGTCTTTTCCTGTCGGTGTGTGTGTGTGTGGGGTTTGTGGGGGTGGGGGGTTGGTTTTGCCCCCGGCCCCTCCCCCCAGGCCCGAAGGGCAAGGGGGGTTTTAACCCATTATGAATGTCCATTTCTTTTTTTTTTTTTTTTTAAAACCTATTTTTCGAAATTTTGAAAAAAAGGGGTTTCAGAATTTAGGAAACCCTTTTGTAAGGTGATGGGGAATGGGGGAGGAATGGGGGGTGATGGGGGAAAGGGTGTGGGGTGTGGGGGATGAATGGGTGGGGTGTGTGGTTGGGGGGGATGGTGTGGGTGGGGTGGGGGGGGTGTGGGGTTTGGGGGTTTGGGGTTGTTGGTGTGGTTGGGGGATGAAAAGGGTGGGGGTGATGGGGTTGGGGGGGTGTGGGTGGGGGGTGTGGGGTTTTGGGGGGTGTGGGGGGGGGGAATCTCTTTCTTCCCCCTGTTTCCGGAAATTAGAAGGCTTCTAAGATCCGTGTTTGGTTGGGCCTTTGTCCCACCAAACACAGGGGGTGGGGCCCATGGCCCACCAAAGGGGATTTTTCAAAGCTAAGGGCCGCCAGATGTCCTCCGCGATTCACATCCACTGCCCTTTGAGCGTAATGTCTATAAATTACCGAAAACCCCCCCCCTGACTTTTTCGGTATACAGAATTCCCCTTAAATACAAAAACTGAAACAGTTCTTAAAAAAAAAATGTATTTTTATCTTTTTTTTTTTCAGCACTTGAAAAAAATTGGCAAACATAGAATACTTGAAACTCAATTTCTTAAAAAACGTCATTTCTGGAAACACTGCACTTTTAACTAAAGAAGCTTCGGGGAAATATGTACTTGTATGTAAGCTTTCGCCGAGTACCTGTTTTGGATGTGTCTGTCTCTTTTGCGACGAACATTTAACCAAGAAATAGCGTGGCGTTCAGCATCCCGATGACCCGATGACCCGAAACCATCCCGATGTCGGGATCTGATATCAGTCACTTCTTCTTATCCACGGCTGGGGGGAAGAGTCTTGTTTTGTTCTTGTTTTAGGGCTGCGAGGATCCCTTGGGGAACACTATGAGCCCTGGTGATGTCCTATGATGCTATTACAGGCGTGGTAGTTGACCTGTCTCCTCAGGAAGGCACAGGTGAGGCAGATAACGGCGGATGCATGCGTTCCTGCAGCCCGCTCTTTTTCAAGACAACAAGTAAACAAGACCCATGTATTGTCTTCGATAGAGGACTGTTCGTTGAGGTGCCAATTACTTAAATTACTTCTTGGTTAAATGTTCGTCGTAAGAGAGACCTATACACCCAAAACAGGTACTCAGTGAAAGCTTATATACAAGTACATACTTCCTGAACCTTCATTCAGCTTGAACGTGCAGTGTTTCCATGAAATGACGATTTTAAGAAATTGAATTTTGAAGTATTCCATGTTTTGCCAATATTTTCTTCAAGTGCTGAAAAACAAAATGATAAACTACATTTTTTATTAAGAACTGTTTCAGTTGTTGTATTGAAGGGTAATTCTGATATGTCCCGAAAAAGTACAGGAAATTTACGGTAAATGATAGATCATTCACGCTCATTGGGCAGAGGATATGAAAGCGCGAGAAACAGGCTTGAGCGTGAGCTTATTAGAAAACTCCCCATAGCCCTCCGCAGGAGCTAGCCGAAAAGTCCGCCCGGAGGGCGGCTTTGCGGCTAGTATATATATATATATACCAGCCGCAAGGTCGCCCTCCGGGCGGACTTTTTGGCTAGCTCCTGCGGAGGGCTATTGGTGGGCCATCGGCCCATCACCTGTGTTTGGTGGGCCGAAGGCCCACCAAACAGAGTCTCCCGGCTATCTGGAGACTCTCCAGATAGCCCCTTCTAGCTTTCCTGAAATCATGGACGTAGAAATGTATGTATTAACGCCAACCCATTCACATGAACCCCAACCCATTCACATGAACCCCAACCCATTCACTCACCCATTACCCATCACCCCCACCAATTCACTCACCCATTACCCATCACCCCCCACCCATTCACTCACCCATTACCCATCACCACACACCAATTCACTCGACCATTACCCATCACCCCCCATCTATTCCCTCACCCATCACCCATCACCCATCACCCCCCACCCATTCACTCACCCATCACCCCACACCCATTACCCATCACCCCACCCATTCTCTCATCCATTACCCATCACCCTACATCAAGGTTTCCTCAATTATCGCAACCCACTTCATTTTACACAATTCTCGCTAATAGGCTACTAAAAATAATTGAAAAAAAAGTGATCGGATCATCCCACAAGTAGGCTTAAAACCTTCCCCTAGTCAACCTGGTTCCAAAAATGTGCCATATGATAGGATTCCGCCACGGGGGGCGGAACCTATACCACACACACACACACACTCACACACACACACAAACACACAGACATGCACACACACTTTCGCTTTTATTAATAT